>BMAW01015162.1:248284-319672 GCA_019974015.1 Nephila pilipes | reverse complement strand
AGTAACCTACTTATCAATAACGTCTCAGAGACGTTATTGATTAGTGGTTGGGTGCTTCACACTTAAGGAGAGGCTTTACTTTTGTGGCCAGTTGGTTTAAGCTTTGATTTGAAAATTCCTTCATTGTGTTTGTTTAGCAGTAGCTTTAGGATAAATAAAGACATGTTTTATTTAATTTCTCTAAGATTTTATTATAGAACAATGATTAAGATCACAATTTTCTATTGCATATTACTCTAAATTTCCTTTGGTTGGGTAGTCAAACAGGCTTAGAACCATTTTCAAAATTATTTCATGCAGGATTTCAATCGTATTGGCTTCTATATTAATGTTACTAACATGATATCTCATAATTTTATGCTTTGAAGGGAGTAGGAGGAAATGATTTAAAATTTTCGCCTACAATTTTCCTGCGAAAATTTACACTGGTAAGTTTATTATGTTTATTTAAAATTTCTTTGATGCATTTTTGATTGGAAATTATTGAGAGATTTTAGAGGTATTGATTTTTAATTCTCATAAAGTAAATTTTCCTACGGAAACATTACACTTTTCAAGAATTAATTAAATTTAAAGGATATTTTTTGGCCTATCAAACTACATTTTTAATCTTTTCTCGAAGGTAGTAAATGGAAAAAATTATAATTGTGTATTTCAGTATACTTACAACTCTACTTTTATTATTAATGATTTAGTGTTTGTAAACAAAACGAATATTTAAATGTAAATCAACCTACACTGCTGCATAGAATTCCTTCACATTTCAATGTTTCAATTTTTTTTTTTTTAAATGTTAGCAAATATTAAGCGTTACTAGTTGTTTTCTTTTCTCACTGTTTTTTCCACGAATAATGTTTCGTTTTTTTTGTCGCTGGAATTGGCATAAAAAGTTATTAAGACACAAATGCCGTCGAATTTTACCGAACTATTCATTTAGTTCAAGTATCAACTCAGAAAATATTCAACAGTTTAAAGAAAAAATCTCAAAAGGGCCTTCGTTATCAAATTTTATTACAAATAACATAAATCATATTCCGGAGAATGATATTGTCGATTATCCACCATATTTGACTTCTGAAAATAACGTATCAAGAAAAAGTAATGAAATTTCTTATTCGTATTAATAGTTGAATTTAAATCTTACCATTTGTTTATTTTATGTAGGGCCTGATTCAGTACACGCTCGGATTCCTAGTTTTTTTTCCCCGCGAAATTAATATGTACGGCAACATGACAAACGGTATACACGAAATTTTGTATCTAAAGTCTCATTGCAAAAAAAATGCATTATGAAACCTATTGGAGTGTATACTGCATCTGGTCCATTATCTATTATATTCAGAGTTTTTTGGTGGGCTTTAGATTAATGTACAATAGCAGTAGCACACTGGTCATGGCTGCGAGCTCATTGCTTCAGTCATGTTGTGGACTCAAGTCCTGATACCACTAAAAAACCCATTGTGTAGAAGGGTTGATGCACATTGAATATATTGAAGATTAATTACCTCATGTTGAGATGGTGTGAAAGTTTGGTGAGTAGGAAGAGAGAGCCACAGCTCACTGTTTTTGTCATTGACTGAAATTCAAAATTTTATGAGGACAATTGGCCATAACTTGTGTTCCTTCTTGGTGGGACGTTTATAAAATAATTAATTTAATTTGATATGTTATTTTCAACTGATTTTTATTTTCATAATATTTCATTGATGTTCTATTTGTTGCTATAATGTATGATTATTCGAAATGAAACATTCATTTTCAAAATTCTATAATTTCAAATGTAAATGACACCGAGTTAGAAGTAATATATATGAATACAAAAGATTGATGTGTATTTTTTATATTGTAAACAATTGGTATGTTCTTCATGAAGCTATTTCATAAAAGCTATTTTTGGAGCTTTCACAATGATACCTTGCAGTTGGATTTATCTCAGTGGACCAGATGACTTAATGTTACACAGCTGGTCATTCATTATGGCTTCGCAATTTCTTTGGGGATTTGTAAAAGGTAAAGTGTGTGTGCCATTACTCCCTATAAATTTTTGTGAACTTAAAACAATGGGTTTCTGCTGCTGTACAATCAATTACTATAGATACTTAACCACATGTGTGGCAGAAATTTACTTTTCAAATTGACTTTAAACATGTAACTTAAGGAAGTTATATCAAACACTTGTGGAAAAAAAAAAAACTTCTATATTTTCTCTTTGCATCCATGTATTACTTATCATTCTGTGTCATTTATTTAAGAAAATTTAGCATTTTGAAATCCAGTGAATCATTTTGAATAATCCTATGTTTTATATTTCAGCAAGCTAAATGTAAAACAAATTTTGGATTAAAATATGCATTTTGTTAGTAAATTATGTAAATCAGTGGTTTTCAAACTTTTTACATAGTGCCAATATCCCTTATTCAGTAAGTAAGGCTCAATATGTTTTCAAGATGTGAGTATATTTTCCTCAAACCATCGCATATAGAATGTGTCATTTTATGTTAAAAATTCAAATATGACTAATATCAATGTTGAGCATTATTCAAACATCCAAATTGTAAGACATTGTATGAAAGAAAAAAAAACCTGGAAATTTAAGTTTGTTATTAGGAGAAGAGTTTATTTATGGAAGAATCATATTTGCTTCATTCAAGAGAAATGTCTGCATTATTGTTGAAATTATTAATGAAAAAAATTGTACAAAGAAAAATAGTTTAAAGTCGGGAATAGGGTGTCTGCTAGGCGATTGGCGACTTTTGGGAGTGATAATAATTTAAGCGTGGCGTCTTAGGTTATGGTAACCCTAAGCATACTCAATGCTGAAGTCATGCATGTTTGGCAACCTACCTAGGAAGTTACCAAGTTTCGTCGCCAATCGCCTAGGGGACACCCTATTCCGACTTTAACCGAAAACTAAGTTTGTGTAACTAGAGCAATTATATTCTAGTAAAGCACAATTCAAATTCATTCATAAAAATGCAATGTGGCATTAAATTCATTGAAACTCTGAGGTGACCCACAATCATGCCTTAGAAAATGCAGGATATATTTTAAATATAAATAAATGGCAAGTGTACTTTGTAAAAATCTTGGATGAATAAGACTTCATTCAAAAGCATGATTGTTGCTTTAACCAAGTGGATTTTATGTAACTGAATTAATGTAAGTGAATTTCCCAATCCGGAATAATACCTTAGCTTTATATTATACTTTTTCTTACAAATTTCTCTGGAGTTTTGATTTTTTTGGCTTGTAAATTAAAATTATATGGTTGTCTTATTTATAATAAACTATTCCAGAAAATACTTAATTTTTTCATATAATAAAAATAATCTCATGTATTCATTTCTGAAGTTTTTCTTTTCTGATTTTAACTGTTAACGGAGGAAGCATTAAGAATATAAAAATAGAAAAGTTAGTTAAAACAAGATGAATTATAATGTTAGAAAATTTAAGGAGTGCTAATGTGGAATAAGTTTTTACATTTTAAATTGATTTTTGAATGCAAAAAATAAATAAAATAAAATTTATTGATAAGTATAAGAGGAAAGTGTTTGCTTTCACTGTATACTTAGCTTTTAAAATTTATCCAAGTCTGTTTTAATTTCATATTTTTGCATTTCCCTTGTTTTTCTGAATAATTAAGGGATTAATTTGATTGTAATTCTTTTTTTTTTTTTTCCTGTTTTGGAGAAATAAATAAAAAGGAAAAATAAATGCACAATTACAAGTCTTGTCTGATTTTATTATTGAATCAGTAAATTTCATAAATCAAAGGCATAACATTCAAATAACATGATTAAACAAACTAAGTACTTAAATGTCTTGTAATTAAAATTAAAATAAAGATTTTAATATCACAGTCTTCCATTTTGAAGACAGTTCATGTATTTAAAAGGAAAAAAAATTAAGAATTTAACACTAAGAAATAAAAAGCATTTAATATAAATTAGAAAAATGATAAATCTAGAGTATATCTAAATGGATGTCTTGTTTGGTGATTAGAATATTGCATCAAGAGGAAATTTGTTTTGCCATTTTTTTTTCGCTAGACAATTTATAGTTTAATGTTCTTATTATCAATGAATATATCTAGGAGATAAATAACACCTGGTGATTCTAAGACAAATTTATTGAATGTTTAAACCATAAGAGGAAATCAGAATGTTTGATAAATGTTTTTTATAATTGGGAGGGGAGATAGTTGGATACCATTCCATTTTCACCGGTAAAGGCTTGTGAATAATTTTCCATAAGAGTATAAATTTTTCCAAATTTATGGGATTACCTCCCATATTACACTTTCACCAAAATGGTTAGAAACTGGTATTCCATTCTGAACAAAACAGAATTGCTTTTCACATAACACCTTTTATTAGGCGATAAATGCTCCAAGTGTCTCTCCTGTTGTCCTATCACTGTACATCATATTTTAATTGATTGCCCTCTTTCATAATCATTGTCTTTCATACTTAATTCATCTGTTTTAAACTTGTCTGACTTGATGGGGGAAAACTGTCATCATAACTTGTTTGTATTTTTATATTTAATTGGATTTTTATGATATTTAAAATTTTAACTCTGGCATATTTCATTGTATTTTATTTATCATTTGATCAAAATATGTTTATCACAAACCTTTTTTATTATTTTAAATTTTGCATGGTTTAGCAAGATTTGGCTTTTGTACCATAAATCTCTAATGTAATATTCTAACAAAATTACCATGAAAATTTGTCATAACTTGATTTCCTCATTCTATTTTTCATTGCTAAATATTATTGTTTATTACTGTCATTCTGAGAACATCACAAGGGCTTCTGGCCATGAACCTCATAATTTTGAACTTCAGTCAAGTGACAAGGACAACACTTGAGCTGGCACTTCCTTCTCCAAACTTCCACACCTTACCTATGATAGGACTTGAACCTCAGCCTGATTTAACGTGCATCAGATCCGCTACATGGTGGGTCTTTAGTGACACTTCTCCTTTGCTAAATAAATTACCCTTTTTTTTATGAGATGTTGATGTACCCCTTAGAAAACCATCCAGTAACTACAAGTGTGTGTGTGCCATAGTTTGAGAACCACAAATATAGATCATATCATAAATATTCTGGATTCTATGAATCATTAAAAAATTTTTTTTAACATTATTATTGGTTATTGTATATTATTTGTTGAATGAAATAATTGTCATATGTTTTTATTATAAACTACCCATTTCAATCAATTAAAGTTAAACAAATTGGAATATATAGTCTCAAGTTACTGTATTGAATGTAATTTACTAAAAGTATAAAAATATTTAGTAATGTTCTTACTTGTTTTATTACATTTTTACTCCAAGTTTAATTACAGTATATTTTAACAAATTCTGAATATTCATATACTTAATTTGGTACTTTTCCATTTCGCCAGCGTAAATCTTGCCTAGCAGACTTTATTGACGATAACACACAGTATACACATTAAAAACATATTACCGTTTGGCATCGGTTGTATCATTTTTAGTGACTTTATCGCCTGCACCGGCGAAATGGAGAAGTACCCTTAATTTTTATATTATTTTTGTAAATTATCTTAAATAATCATGACATTTGTTATGAGACTAATAAAGGAAGAAATGTTAAATAGAAAAATAAGTCATATTATGTCATAAAAACTGAATGTGTGTTTAATAGACATTAAAGTCTGATGAGATTTTTTTAGCTATGAAATATGAACAAATATCTAATTTATTTATAAATTTGTAATTATTATCAAAATAAACACTTAATAAAAACCCCTCTAGTTTTAAATTTCGAAGCATGGATCATAAAGCTTTACAAACTGCACATAATTAATTATAGTTCTGTTTTTATGTAAACTTCAACTTTTTAAATTGTTTTCCCCTTCCTTCTGTTGTTTAAGTCGAGTTATTTTCTGATATGTATTGTCCAATTTGTACTAAAAAAGTCATGTGAATTTTTTCTAAGGAATTTTAATGCTTACTTTAAAAATGATATTCTTTGTTGTTATTTTTAAATCTTAGTGTTATTCTTTTATATATTTACTTACTGGTTCTAAAAATAAATTTGTTTTAATAAGAGCAACTTTTTTGAAAAAAATAATGATCCATGTTATTTTAGAAACTAATATTTTTAAAATTTGTACATTTCAGTTTATGTTGAAACATATGGATGTCAGATGAATGTCAGTGATACAGAAGTAATTTATTCTATTTTAAAGCAATCTGGTTTTGAAATTGTTAAAGATATCAATGATGTAAGTTTACTATGATCTAATGTCCTTTTAGCTCAAAAATTATCCTGAATTCTCTACTTGTTAATCAGAATGAGTTAATTCAATGCTGTTGAATAAAATAATGAAGATATTAATCTAATATTTAGCTTTTTTTGAAATTCTATTTTATTACATATATTTTTACTAAATTAATTTCTTAGTCTCTTCCCTTAAATTATTAAAGGAAATATTACTTTGGATATTTTAAATTTACTTTTAAATTAATGATTTTATTATCTAATTTGTTTCAACCATTATCTTATTTTTTTTAAGGAATTGCTTACTATATGTTTGTTTATAACAATATTTGGTACTTTTCCATTTTGGCAGGCACAAATCTTGTCAAGCTGACTTTATTGGTGACAATATACAGTATACACATATTCTGTTTGGTGTTGGTTGTATAATTTGCACCTGCAAAGTGGAAAAGTACGCAATATTTTAAGGGGGGAAAATTATATGAATGGTATTTAAATGAAATGACTTAACATATATTTTTTTTTCAGACTGATGTAATATTTATTATGACTTGTGCTATTCGTGAAGGAGCTGAACAAAAAATATGGAGCAGGTTAAATTATTTTAAAACTCTAAAAAGAAAGCATGATGCTTTTTATCCACACAAATTGAAAATTGGGGTGCTTGGTAAGAGATGTTAGATGACTGTCTAGTTATTTTTGAATAATCAGTTATTTTTATTATTAATATTATCATGTATAAACTACGCAATATTGTAGCTTATTTCATTTCATATATTATTTGTCAGCTAGATGCAGGTTCCTGATAATTAATGTCGTATTTTTATGATTTACTTATCTTTTTTGTTTGTTTTTATGCAAAAATTTTATTTAATGACATTTATGCTTTAATTAGTTTTGTACATTTAAAATATGGCTAATGTATTATGAAACATATAAAAATTAAATTGCAAGATTAGTTACTGCTATATTTTTTGTTATATTTTCTGGATTATTTGTTATTTTTCGTGTCATCCAATAAGCAACTCATTTGAATGTGTTAATTTCTGAGGTTAATTGACCAGAGAGTATTTTTTTTAAAAAAAATTATTTTATTTATTACTCATTTTTATACATAATGATCTCATTGCTATTTGTGATGTCTTTGGTGTTCAATAAGTAGATTCATTTAATTTTATTTGTCGTTTAAATTAATTTGAAGAAATATAACTTCTAAAAATGTTTGCTTTATTTAAATGCTTTGTTAAATAATGTACGATTGTGTACATATGATTTTTGTATAGTAATAAAGAAATTTTGATACATATGATTTTGTATAAAAAAGAATAATTTATTGAAGGAAAATTTTTTTACAAATAGATACAAATTTTAAAAAAATAGATCCAAATTTTAAAAAAATAGATTCAAATTTTTAAAAAGTAAAACAAGTTCAAAATGGATAAAAAAAAAAAAAAATGTCTGGTAAAAATCAGCATTTCTTGATAAATAATTCTAAGTAATTAATATTATTTAACTTTTTTTGTTTAAAAAACAAATAAAATCACTTTTTATTATATTATACAATTTACAAAATTTAAGAAAGTAAAAGAGTTCAAATTATTCTGTTCATAGAAACCATTATTCCAGATAACAAAATTTGTTTAATAACTGTTTTATCTTCAAGAATTTATTTTCTGAGATATTGAGATGTGTAGAAGAGGAATGAAAAACTGTCATGTTTAAAGTTGATTATAAAAATAAAATGTAGTATGTGCATGTAAAACTTTTCCCAGCTCATATGAAAATAATGGTTGAAAATAAAAAAAAAATTACAAAAAATTATGTAAAAAATATTTTTTCATTTACTAGTTATATTTTCTGTGTTTGAAATCTAAACATAGGTTTTGTTTTTTCAAAATCTCAACCAACAAAATTTATCAATATTCGTTCAAAAATGAATGTATAAAATGTATCATCTATTTAATTTTTAGGTTGTATGGCTGAGAGACTAAAGCGTAAATTAATAGAAAAAGAAAAAATAGTTGATATTGTAGCAGGTCCTGATAGTTATAAAGATCTACCTAATTTATTATCGTTGGCTGATGAAGGTCAAAAAGCTGGTAATTACACATGGTTTTTCTTTAAGCCTTATCTCTTGAAGATTATAATTTGTACTCTTTCATCACCTGTTATTTTTCCTTGTAAAAAAATTATTAATGTCATCTTATAAATCGCTTTTTTTTTTCCTGTTAGAAAACAATTCATTAAATTATGAAAAGTTTTCCTAGGGATTTCATTGTATCATATCAATAGTAATTTATTTTTAAAGTAATAAAATGTATTATAATATTGCCATAATAATTTATGACATTATATTGTTGCAGTACTTAACATAGTACTTAAATAATGTTTGCCATTTTTATAACCTTTATTTTAGTAAAAGGATGAAAAAAGTATTAAATTACTATAGAGAGCTTTGAAAAGTACTCTTTCTGGTTCTGATATAATTCTAAAATTTCTATTAAAGTAAAGCACATGCTTGGTATCAGAATCATTTGAAATTAAATGTTTGATTAACAAAAATTCATTCTATTTCTATTATGGTTAAGTCTATAAATTTTTAAATGTACCTGTAGACTCAGCATTATTTAAAAATCCATTGAAAAAATTTTAAAATTTAAAACCTTATTTGCACCTATGCATATGTTCTTCGAGATAATAATTCACATTTATTTTAAAACAGAAATCAGTTGTTATATTTGTTTTTTACTCGTAAGCAGAAACATCAAAAATACATATTTTCTTTTATCTCATTAGATTACACACACTCAAATTTTGAGAAATGAAATTCATATGGCAAATTTATCTTTTGAGAATTTTCTCATTTTCTTGGCAACATGAAAAACTTTATTTAAATGTTCTTTTAAAAATTTAATTTAATTTCTTTAATTTTTTTAAAATTTATTTTCAGTAAATGTCATGTTATCTGCAGATGAAACATATGCTGACATAATGCCTTTGAGAATTAATGAAAAATCTAAATCTGCTTTTATGTAAGTGTAATATTTTTAAAAATGAAAATGTTTTGATTAGAATTATGAAGACATTAATGAAATGCTCGAAGACTGTTTTCTTTGAAATTGTTATAAATCAGATTAGATTTTTTTTTATATATATTTGTGTGTATTTATGAATCAGTAAAATACTACATGTATGGCATTTTTTTTTTTTTTTAGTTTCTAGGCTGTCATTGACTTATCTAATGATCTAGAATTTAATTTTGATCTAAGAGAATAATAATTGTCTCATCAAACACTGTTATTAAAGTTTTTTTACAACAGTTTTTAAAAAATACTCCTTATTAAAAACTTAAAAACATTTTTATTACTAAAGTTCTGAAGTACTAAATACCATGATTTTTTTTTAAAAAAATAATTTATAACTCAAGGGGCCTGGATAAGTGAAATTTGTCCAAAAATTCAATTTTTACTTTTTTTGTATCATTAAATAGCTTAAAATCAGATAATCTTTTTTAAATCCAACAATGTATCACACTTGTTCATCAAATCATTCTTTCTTAGAGCACTTCACAAATTGTTCCCTTTTTAAAGAGCCTGGCTTAATGTAAGAAAACCTTTCTTGTGGTGGGGCACCTCATTTTATGTTTTACATGTATTATCTCTGTTTAACTTTTCTAATTTTCTAGCGATTGAAGAATTGAAAACAATACAGTTAATTGCAATTGTTTTTTTACAGTTTCTAACTGTTTGTATAGTTCTTTGAGTGATTTTTAAGCACTGCAGATTATAACCTTGGTTGTTACATATCCTACAAAACTATCAAACATTTTTAAATATTTTTTCATGCAACTTGTCTTGTACACTTAGATTGCATTATATTTCTTTTTGCAAATAGTATTTTACTGGTTTAAAAGAGTTAACTTATTTAGAATACCACAAAGTAAGAGTTTATTTAAAAACAGTAAAAGTGTTGGAAAGACAACCATCAGTGATATTGAGATTGTTTTATAATGTTGGAACTGTAAAAGTGGCCTATTTAAGCTATTCTTTCTTTCATTGTAATGAATATGATAAAAATACAGATTCTGGATACAAAATTATATATTTAAATGTCTTGAAGTATGTTTTGGATAAATTTTCTGCTTGCAACAACTATGATGGAAGCATATCTGAGTGAGTTAAAAAGCAAATAGACATTGCATAAAAATTACAGATCTTCTGGAAATATTGGATTCCTTCAAAAATGCAACAAGCTGTTTAGGCTGAATATTATCTGCCCAAACAGCTGAAATATTCATAAACATTTTGAGTCATTGAATGTTGAAGTGTAATGTTTGGAGTAATGAAATAATATCCAGTGATGAGAAATAACTCTGTCCAATTGGATCTGAAAACTGATATGGTTTTCATCGTGCCCAAGCTAAAGACGGAATGTAGGACCACACCAAGCATACGTATATTTCTATACTAATAATGGAAGTCACCTAGCTTTCATTTCTAGATTTGACAAATCCAGAGCTTTTAAGGAAATACCTTTATGGGAAAATACAGAATCGTAATGAATCTGTGAATAGTGTCGTCTGGACTTGTGTACAAAAAACTGTATTTGTGACCACCGAAATTTTAAAATTTGGTGTTTTTGTGCTGTTTCTTGCTTTATTCTATGAAGTATTACAAAGCAACATACTGTATGCAGAAATGAAGTTCATCCAGGACATCACTGTCTGAAAAGTATGGAGGAATTAGACAAAGAATGCATTATCAACAGAGAATTGAAACTATTACATATATGAAAAATGCCAAAAAAAGAACTAAAATTATGAAAAGGATACTTGAAAATTCTTATGAGGCTAAAGAAGGGGATAATCCTTCTTACATAGTAGGATTTTATTAAATTTAACTTCTTAATCACATCAATAAACATATCAATGAAATCTTTAAATGTGATTTTCTCAAAACATGGATTTTTCAGATTTGTGTTCCTTTTTCCATATATCAATGACACTTAAGAATTCAGTTTTTTTATGTATATTATGTTATATTACATACGTTAACACAGTTTTTTGATGACTTTTTGAGAATTACTTATTTTATGCTGTGAAATTGTGCCAAAAATGCTAATTTAAGAGTGATTATAAATAAATATTAATAAAAAGAATTTCTATTTCACTTAGAAAGAAAACTGCATGTTAAAGTATGTAAAACATGTTATTCTAGCTTCCATAAAAATTTCATAATCCTACCTTGCTGAAAAAAAGGTACGTTAAGTTGACGAATTTAATATGGGAGACATAGGACTTTCCCAGTCCCTTTAAGAATATTTTGAAATTAAAATTTGGGCTCTCTATTTAATATTTTTGAAAGTATGTATAGAAAGAGGTAGGAGAATATCTTTCACTCGTTGAAAGATGAAAAAAATATTTTCTTATAGCATTTTTTTAACCTTTTTCAAAAATCATCTTTTAGACTATGTTTGTATATTAATAAAAATTGAAGCTTCCTTGTATTTTTTATTTTAGATGATTCATTGTTTTTCTTTAACTTTGTGCAAAATAATGTATATGAATGTTAATTTTTTTGTGTGATATTTTTCTGTTTTCTTTGTTATATTACAAGGTGTGATAAATAACTGAACTACTCTTAAAAATTAGCTTTATTGAAAACATTACACAAATACTTTTTACTATCCTTCATTATATTCCCCATACCTATCAATACATCACTGCATATGAGTTTTCCACTCATATGCAGCGATTTTCCCGGTGCTGCAAGTCATTAAGTGACACCTTCTCCAGTAAGTCTGCCATTTTTGCCTTCACCTCTTCTACAGAATGAAAATGTGTTCCCTTCATTGCACTTTTCACTTTTGAAAACAAATAGAAGTCGCATGGTGCAAGATTCGTTGAGTACTGTGGATGCTCAAGCACAGTAATGCTTTTGTCTGCCAAGAAGTGTATCACAGAGTGCACATTGTGTGCCGGGGCATTGTCTAGGTGTTTGATTTTTTTGGAACTAGTTTTGTGCAAACTTTCGTCATATGCAAATCCTCAGTCAAAATTTTTCATACTGTCTCTTTGTCTATGTTTGTAATATCTGACATCATCTGAACACTCAAACATCTATCTTTATGCACAATTTCATTAATTTTTCAATGGTTTCATCACTTCTTGATGTCACAGGTTGACCAGAACATTCAGCATTTTCAACAACCTCCCGACCTTCCAAAAATCATTTGTGCCATTAAAAAATTTGAATATGTGACCTGCAATTATCTTCAAATACCTCCTTTAACAATTTTAAACATTAAGTTGGAGTTTTATTTTTTTAAATTTCAAATTTATGCTCTGCTCGGTTTTTAAGCTTATCATAATCACAGCACTTTGACTTAACAAGGTCTTACTCAAATAAGGATGAAAAGTAAACTTAATTAGATAGTGGGACTGAATAACAACCTACCTTCACTGGAAGCATCAAGGTCAACTACATTTTATTTCCACTCCTCCATAACAAGCCTAACAGTTAGGACATGCACAGTCCGGTTATTGTTATTTAATTGTCACACCTTGTATACTATCAATGTTTATTTTATGCAACTTTTATATTATGATTGACTTGCTGTCTTAGAGATTTAAAATTTACACATCTATTGAGCTATTCTATTTATTTATGAATGTAATATATATTTTAAAATAACAAAATTATTTAAAAATATATTTAAGAAAATATAAATTTATATGGCTTTGTGTAGCAAATGTATGAATTTTTTTAATGAGACAGTATGTTTTTTCAATTTGTTATCGATTTAAATAGGGATTATGATTTATTTTCTTTGCTATTTTAAGCTTTTATTTATTGAATATTATATCACACACACATATATATACATTACATTACGATCATAGGTAATAATCGTAAGTATATAATCATAATCAATTCTCTCACCTTTAGTATAAGTTAGAAATATATATTCATTGCATTCTGTCTCAAATAGTAATTTTTACATGTTATTTTTATTTAATTCTTAATTTTTTAAATATATGTTTGTACCATTTTTAATTATATTCAAGATTCTGTTTTCACAATAATTTAAATTTAATGGACATCAGTGAAAATCAGGAATTTGATGTTTTATTACAACCAGGCATATATATATACCTCAATAATTTGTATTATTTTTAATATGTTGTTAATTATGAGTAAATATTGCATATAATTTTGAAGAAAGTAGGTATTTTTATCTGATTTTTAAGATTGTTAGCTATGCTAAATTTTTTAATTTAAGAATCTGATTTTGTTACATTCAAGATACAGATTTCAATGATAATCAGAATTTTGTTTTTGAAAAAAATTCAGATCCATAATGAGAGGCTGTGATAATATGTGTACATTTTGTATTGTGCCATTTACAAGAGGAAGAGAACGAAGTAGACCTGTATCGTCAATTTTAGATGAAGTTAAATATCTGTCTGATCAAGTAAGGAACACAATTATCTTTATTATGGAGCATTGTAGTTTTAATTTACTGAACAGCTTCTATTTATTATAACTTCTATCAAGAAAGTTACTTTTGTCTATTATAGTCACATCACTTTTTTGTTGTTTAATCATTTATTATTTTAATTTCTTAATATTTTCCTTTTTCTGCAAATTCAATATCACCCTTTTTTTTTTTCTTTTTTTTGAGAAGTGTTACAGAAGTTTTTTGTCCTCAAGTTTAATTTTCTTTTGATGTATTCATTATTTTTTAAAGGACTCACTAGGTTTTTTTTTTTATGGATTACATTTATTTTTCAAAGGTTCCATATAGCAGAATCCTTGGTTATGATTTTCTTTTCTTTTTTTTTCTTTGTTTGCTTGTTTCCAATTGATTTTTAGAATATAACTGATTTTTGTAGTCAAGATAAATTTTTATTCTGTTATACCTTTTTTTCCCCAGGGAATTAAAGAAATAACTCTTTTAGGTCAGAATGTAAATAGCTATCGAGATTTATCAACTGATATAGATTCTGAAATGATTCTTAGTCCAGGGTTTAAAACAGTATACAAAAAGAGAACAGGTGGTTTACTTTTTGCTGATTTACTGGACAAAGTGTCTGATATCAATCCTGAAATCAGAATTAGGTTTACATCACCACATCCTAAGGATTTTCCAGATGAGGTATAATCTATTATTAGTTATTCTATTTTTTTTTTTTTTTTCATGTAATCTAATAAAAAAAAAATTTCATTTAATTTGCATAATTTTTTTGAAAATCACAAAACTCTGCTGTTTTCGATGTAACTGGTTCTTATATACATCTGATTACTTATAATGTGTAATTATAAAGAAACTGCTTCATAACAAAAATATTGCTATTGTTTTAAAGTTTTTTTTTCTATGGTGGTCACTTTTTTTAAAGAACTTTTATAGTAAGTGACATTTTTTGAATCCCAATGAACACATTTTCTATTATTAATGCTATGTAGTCAAAACGTTTTGAGTTTTAAAAAATAATTTTAACACAAAACAGAAAAATATTTTTTTTAAATATCAAAAAACCTCACAATAGCTTGAATTAAAAATTTCCTAAATGAGTTGTAATATTACTTGTTCATTTACATTAATCCAGGATTTTAGCCAGCTGATTTTTTTACAATCAGTTTGTTAAAATGTAGAATATATTATATTGTTACATTTTTTGTGAATCAATAGATTAAATTAGTATATTGGTAATTTATCTAATATGTGTATGTCAATTATTTATTTTTTTCAAATTGAATAGAATTTTCATAAGCTTTTTATTAATGATTTTCTATTAAGATAATAGTAAGTAAAAAGAGTTAAATATTTTAGAGAAAGAAGTCTTAATTCAGTATAAATACTGTTCTGAGTTATAAATATTTTACTTGCCATTAAAAAAAAGTTATATTTAGTATACATATAGAAATATTTCCTCCCATAGGTGCTACATGTCATTAATTCAAAACCAAACATTTGTAAACTGCTTCATATGCCAGCACAGAGTGGCAACAGTGAAGTGCTTCAGAGAATGAGAAGAGGGCACACTAGAGAGGCATACCTTGAGTTAATAAATCATATTAAAAAGATAATACCAAGTAAGTATTATAATTTTAATGAGGATATTATCTGTCAATTAAATTATATGAATGTATATTCTTATTGAAATTTATCATCTCTTCAGCTTTTTTTCCTTTTACATTTTTCTCACAGCATTCATTGCTCTTTTATTTTTTAATAATTCGACGAAACTTTTTAATGATAAAAAATTTGGTGTTATAAGATTTCAAAATTAACTTTATGCATTCATTCAGATGTGTTCTAAATGGCTTAGAATATGTATGAATCAAAATCATGAAATATTACCAAATTTAAATGTTTAATACTGATTAATATGGAGTGTGTACTAGTTTGAATTCTATTGAAAGTATAATTTGAATTATGTGAAAACATATATTAATACAAATAATTTCTCAGTGCTATAATGAAAATATATTTAGACCAATTTAAGAGAGGGGTGCCTGCTCAGGTATTGTCCTCTACATTTAACCATAAGTCAAAATTATGAGGTCCCGTCATCAATATCCCAAATATTACTGCTAAATGGACAATCAATACATGTACATTTAATTTCATGGTTATAATGTGCCATTTAAGTCATAGATTATAAATATCAGTTTTTTTAATCATTGTTTTCACTTTTATATTTAACAGATTTTATACATTGTTCAATAACATTTGTATTGTGAAAGAATTATAACTATTTTAACATTATGCCTATAAATGAACTGGAATATGTTTATCAAATGTTGTTCAATATTATTATTTTCTTTTAAAGTTAAAATTTTCACAATTTCTTTTCATTCTATTAATTAAACTGAAAAAAAATTGTAAAACTTTAATTTGTATTAAATATTGTATTCAGTGAGACTTTCTAATTAAGTACTATAAAACATTGAACATCATTTTTTTTCCCTCCTTGTCACTGAGAAAGAGTTTTCAAAAAAATTATTTCTGTAAATGTTAAATCTGTTATTCTAATCTTAGATTTTAGGTTTTTATCAGTCCTGTAATTTTTTTTAGTTAAAAAAAAATTCCAGTAGTTTTTTTAGTGTTTTGAAAAATAATTGTAATAATTAATGTAATTTATATTTCTTATACATGCAATTTTAATTATTAAATTACCTGTTTGTATATTTATTTTAAATACATAGGTGATCTGATTGAAATGTAATATTGTTATACCTTATGCTAGGAAATAATTGTAATAAATGTATTTCTGAACATCTGAAAAATAACTTTAAATCTCTTTATGTAGATGTAGCATTTACTTCTGATTTCATTTGCGGCTTTTGTGATGAAACTGAAGAAGCTCATCGTGATACCCTTTCTTTAATCAAGGAAGTAAAATATGAATTTGCATATGTTTTTCCTTACAGCATGCGACAGGTATGTATTATGTATTTTACAAAACATTTTAGCATTTTTCACACATTTTATATATATATGTATAGTATAAAGAGATAGCACCAATAAGCAATAGTAATTTTTAATATATATGTATTAAAAATAGCTATTGCTTATTGCTGCTCTCTCTCAATTACTATTTTCTCCTATATTTTGAATATATGTGCATTATTTAATTGAAGTGTTTCATTATAAAATGTGAGCCGTAAAATAAGACTTTTTTAATGTTGATGCAATTATTTTAGTATAGAATTCACTAAAACTAATGAAATAATATAGCATTGCTGTGTCATTCCCAGAAATTAATTTTAGGGGGTGCTTATCATCATTACCATAAAAGAAGTAGTTTCTTTATTTTGGAATTACGACTTGGTGAAAACTAAAGATAGCTACTACGCTATATCAATCTCATTTCTGCTATTTTAAAACTGTTCAAGGATTGAAATAATTTTTATCAAATTATTAAAATTACAAAACTAAAGATCATTTCAGAAAAGTAATAAAGTACCATGAGAACAAAAATTCCTATTTACCAGAATCAGTGAAACTCATCATAATTGAAAAATTAATAAAAGTCATTTAATGATTGAAGAATCAGTCTCAATTTAAAAAATGGTTAAAAAGGTGTTAGTATAATGAAAAGAAAAATTCTATTCATATCAGTTTATACAAATTATATTAATTCTCCATTTTTGTTTTTACAAAGATTTCTTCTTTACTTACAGATATATTTTATGTATGTTTATTTAGTATTTAAATACATTTCAGATATGCTGTTTCTTAAGTAATTTTTAAAATATTTCATTGTTGAAAATAATCTTTCAATAGTATGTGTTGTAACTGGCAAGATGACTAAAATTTTTAAAAAGTTATGGATAGTTAGAAAAATATCTTAAGTCATATTCTTGTACAGCACATGTAGCAGTTAATCTAGTCTGTTGTGCCAGTAATTTCATTTTCCACAGTTGAGATTCTGCAGTCAAAATATTAATACTATAACCTGACATCTGAATTAGCCATGGTAGCCTAGTGATCATGGTTGTTGACTGCTCTCATTGATTTAGAGATTTGATCCCTGATGCCACCAAAGATGTGTCATGTAGTGGGGATAATGCATATTAATTTTGGTTGAGGTCCCAAGTCCTCCTTTGGCATGGTGTAGAAGTTGGGAGAGGAAGAAGCCAGCTCAGGTGTCTCCTTCCTCACTGGAATGAGGTACAAAATTAATAGCCCTCAAATTTCTCCTAAGTGCAACATTAGGTAGCATTCAAAGTCAAAAAACGTTACCTTAATACAAGATGGGGATATTGAATAACGAGACTGATGCTGCTACAGAAAAAGTACGCTTGCAACAAATGCCAGCAGCTGACAGCTGTTTAGTATGAAGTTTTCTCTTTGGAATGCAGTGCCTGTTGTTTTTGTAAACAAATTTGTACAGCACCAGCCTTTGTTTGGATTAAAGTTATATATATATATATTGCCAGAAAAATGATAACTGTAACAATAGAGCAGGTTTTGTAGGTTAAAAGGTCTGTACTGACTTTTTGAATGCCATTGAAAATGTCCCAAACTTATTGGAAAGGATAATAACATGACAAATCATTGGGTTTTTTTTGCTTATGATCCTGAAATGAAGTGCCAATCTATGCTCTATAAGAGCGTATCTTTGCCAAGAGCCGAAAAACCTTGAATGTGCAAATCAAAATTCAAAGCAGTGATGATTGGGTTTTTTGCATGTATGGAATCGTGTACCTTCTTTGGACTCCTGAAAGTAAAACTGTTAATATTAATAGTTTGCAGTGTCTCTTCATGTTCTTGCTGAACTTAGTGAAGGAATAAGGAAAAACGGACCCAAATTGTGGAAGGACAAGTCATGGGTTCTCCACCAAGACAATGTCCCAGGTCATTCCGCATTGTCTGTCGAGGTTTCTAGCCAGATACACTGCAATACAATCTGCCTTATTTTGGATCTTGAACTGTGTAACTTCTATCAGTTTCCTAAGTTGAAATGTGCATTAAATGGAACAAGATTTGAGCCAGTTGAAGCTGTGAAAGGAAAGCAGGAAGTGTCCTGAAAGAGCTGACAGAAGAAGAATGTTTTGAACAATGGAAAATTCGCAGGGAGTGTTGTAGGGATAGAAGAGAGGTGTATATTGAAGGTGATAATAAGTAAATATGTATGAAATCAAAATGAAATGTTTTGTGCCATAAGTCTTTTTATTTAGTAACCACTCTTTATATAGATCCTTGTTACTCTATCCAACTCATAGGGAATAGTTTTTCAATGTCTTTTCCCTGGAAGATTGGCTAATAAACTATCCTGCAAAACATTATTTCTCTTAGGAGTGGTCATAAACAAATAATTTTTTATAACGACTATGGTGCAATTACGAATATCTTTAATTTGTCATATGTCTCAAATAGCTGAATTTATAGAGAGAAATTCAATTTATACATATTATTTTGATGGGAATTTTTCTCTTATTTTGGCTTGTACACCCTTGAATTCTCCAGCTGTTGAAGCAGTACTATCATATCTTTAGCCTATTATAAATCGTAAATCCAAACTTAATGATTCTAAGGTTTTCAAAACTGTGTTTACTTGACTTTCTCTACATATTGAAATTACGAGCACAACATCTTCTCTAAGGAGGCTTTTCCCTCTTTTCATCTACAAATATGGACCTAGAGTTATTTTTTAAAGGTAGCCAAAGGCTTTGGTACTCTTTTCTCAGGAAATGGTTTGGATGGAATCATATTTTCTATTCATGACAAAAAAAAAATCAATTGTTAGGAGAAAACGAAAAGCTCGTTTTTTGAAAGTTTAGATCATCTTTAATATTATTTTGGCATTGAGTGATTTTCCACCTCTTGGAGGAGGAGAGGCTGGTGGCTGTTTTGAACTCTGGACCAGTGGGTTCAAAGAAAAGTTGACCAGTCACTTTTTGCTGCACATCTACTTACTTGCAAAAAGACACATCTCTCTCCTGCCTAGTTGTTAAGGCATTTGAACTTCTGACATTGTTGTTGAAGAGAGTCCCTGCGTTATAATAAAATAATTATATTGAAATAGTTGAATTTTTAAAAAAATCTTTTAAGGTATGCATAGCCCCTTTGCAGCCACCCTACTGTGACATGCAATTGTGGCACTGATATCAATTTATTTTCTTTATTCTCATCATGTTACCTATAAGTAATTTCTAGCACCTTTTAGAGAAATCTTTATATTTGTTATAAAACAATTTTTTATTCCTTTTTCTGGATTTTATATTGCAGAAAACGCATGCATATTATGATCTGAAAGATAATGTACCTGAAGAAGTTAAGAAAAGAAGAGCTGAAGAAGCACATAGTGTTTTCAGAGATTGTGCCGTAGAGCTGCATAAAAAAGAAATAGGAAACTACCATTTAATTCAAGTTATAGGGGTAAGATTTAGTATATTTTTCAAAGCTTGTATCATAAAAGAAAGACAATTATTTGTTTGTTAGAAAGTGCATGCACACAAACATGCTCACAGATATTCAAATTATTACAGAAAATAGCTTTATTTATCAATTTCTTTTATTTTGTATAAGCTCAAAAATTATATCCATATTAAAGAAATAATTTCTCAATTTTATTACATAAATTAAAACCTATAAATGATGTTTAAAAAAATCAAGTAGGTAAATAATTTCATCTATATTAATTATTCATTAATTTATCCCCTTGACTTATGATTTAATTCATATTGATAAATATAGTATGTATGTGTGTGTGTGTATATATATATATATTGGAATTGTACGTAACCCTGATTCTATTTATTGTCAAATAAAGATATTTCTGTAATTTTATTGTTATGTTTAATAACTTAATCATCACAAAAAGTTACTTTCTAGCCTATTATATACTTTAACCTAAAATTATCGTGACAAATCACATGCTTCGTTTGAAACAAAGGAGTTAAAGAAATTGTTATTGCCTACTATTGTTAAGTCCATTATTATTGTTTTCTTGAATATGTTTATTTTCCTTTTAAAACTTATAATTGCATTATTTATAGTACATATTTGGTAACTGTGCTGCAATTGTGAATATTATGATTTAATTTAGTTGGTTTTGAACCTAAATTTATACATGTCAAGAAGTTCCTTTGAAAATAGTGCAAACTCTTAAAGAAAGTCATCAATTTCTAATAAATTTAATTAACATTATTGATAAGCTTGAGTAAAAGAACACATGAATAAGTTAAAAATTGATTTATCATTATGTGATAATCATTACATGAACATTTAGTCAAATTCGTTTTTCATTGAAGGAGCATAGATAAATTAATTATTATTACAAATAATTAGAATTGCATGAAAATTATGAATTATATTTGTGTAAAAGAACATGATCTCATCACTTTCGAAGACAAGGATTTTTAAATGTAAATTTCAGTTTCCTGAATATAGTTGATTTACTAACTCCAAACTAAGATTTTTTTCCCAATAGGTTTCTTTTTTTTCTTTTCACAAATAGTTTTTCCTATGTGGTCAAGAACATTTATTTGTATTAAAGCACTAGAGGGAAAAAACAGAAACTAAATAGATTATGTATCTAAGCGATTCCTTTAAAATATTCATATATGACTAAATAATTATCGTAACAATGACTTTTCATGCATTTTGATTACTCTAAATGTTTTGCTGCTTAAGAAATGTTTTTCTAATGATAAAATTTGTTTTAAATATTTAATAAAAACACTGCATTTCCTGTTTACATTATCACAAATATTAAATAAGTATGTGGTTATTATTGAGAACTGTTTTATAAAGTAAAGATAAATGTAATAAAAGGAAATCTAAGCCTTAAGATTATCACTAATAAGTTCCCTATTTTGAATGCAAAATGACAATCAGTACTCTCATTCTAAATAATTAAAATTGCATTGTTAATCAAGTTATTATTCAATAACACTTGACTCAAAAAAAAATTCTTTTAAAAGTCCTTTTATAACACTGGGAAAATTTATCAAATGATCTATTAAAAATATTGTTAAAAAGATATTTAAATATTTGTATGTACTTCACCATTTAAAAATAAAATGTCAGATGGTGTACTTATACATTAAGATCCATATTGATTGAATTAAAAAGTTGCAGGTTTTCCTTTGTTTGAAAAAAAAGTTTTGTAACATAAAACAATGTATTTGCTTTATTGCATAAATTCTGCTTACATTAAATATAAACTTATATGTGCTTTTCTATTCCAAAATTGATTTAGATCATCAAATGGTATTGAGATCGTTTATTTCATTTACTAGTTTAGCTTTTATAATAATTTTTATTCCTGATTTTCAAATAAAGGTATGTGAAAAGCAGGACATAAATTTTGCTTTAATAGCAATATATTATTTTATACTGCACCTTATTATTTTTAACTTGAATGAAAGTCACATTTGACAACATCAAATAAGAAAATGTAAAGATGTATACATAAATTGTAGCCAAATATTTTATTTGAATATCAGTGATTATTATGGAGACAATAAATTTATTTAAGTTTGTTTTTAATTCACTATGGTTTGTTTAATAGCCCAGTAAACGCTCAGAATCAGATTGGTCTGGGAGAAATGATTGGAACACAAAAGTGATATACCCTCAAATTCCAATACCTATTGAGAAAGATTCAAATAATTGCCATTTACCATGTCCTGGAGATTACATAGTTGTACAGGTAACAAGAAATGAATTTGTTTTAGTATTTTTGGTAGAAATTGAAATTTTAATATTATAATAATTTAAGAAATATATTATAAAGATACACAGACTTTTACAACTAAGATATTACAGAGAAATGTTGTTTCATGCTCAAAGTCCAAATTCTACTCACTGACTTAAGATTTTATCTTTTTTGCACTGAAGCAGAAGTGTGTGATATATAAGGTTTATGGTGCAATAACCAAATCTCACTGTGTAACACTTAAGCATTAAATAAATCTTATGGGATCTAAGAAAAATGTTGCTAAAGAAATTATGCAATATATTTTTAATTAAATTTTATACATTTCCATTATTCATAAATGTTTTGGATCGATTTTACAATAATTGTAAATGTAATCATTGATTCTAATTAATTATTAGTCAAAATTATCAAATACTATAACTAAATTTGTAAAAATTATATAGTTCAAAAATATATGGAATTCATTTTATTTGATGAATGATAACTTGCATGATTTCTAATCAAACATTGTATTTACTTGGAATTTTTCAAAAAAAAAATATTTTTTTTAAATATTAACCATTTATACAATGTAATTTTTTTTCAAACCTATTACTCAGTTTGTCTTTTAATTGAAAACTGATTTAACTGGAATTCAAATTTACGATGAGGGAAACAACAACAAAATGTTAAGGTTTCCTTTGAATGAACACAACTCTTGCTTAACGAATTAGAACTTTAATATTGTTAAACCAAAACACATCATACTTATATATTATTTTAATTTATAGTGTATTTAGAAATACATGATTATGAATTTTTTTCCTTTTAATAACCATAATTATTTATTCTTATATTAAATCTAAAAGGAATTTCTGGATCACTATCTTATGCAAATTTTACTAAAATTTATGACTGCGATAAATATGATAAACTTCATACAAATCACTATAAATTTAAATTCAATAACATTTTTAAAACATGAAAAGATTTTTAAATAGAGCATGGGAGGATATTTCTCTTTCTATAAATTCTTTCTACATAAATAAACATAAAAGAAGCACAAAACAAAACATGAAGATTTTATTGACTTCATTACACTTAAAGTTGTTCATAAGTATTTTCATATGCTCATTGAAATTCTGGTCCTCACAAAGTTCTATGAGAATTTAACTTACACTGTACTATAACTTTTCAACATAAATTACATCCCAAGTTATACATTAAAAATGCATCATCAAAAATATCCTCATAAAACTTTTTTTTAAAAAAAATGACTTTTTACATACTATAATAATAATAATGAATATTTTTCCTCTTAAGAATTGTCAATTTTATACAATATGCAACTATATATATAAAATTTCTTACATTTTTTTCCCTCCACAGATTCATGATTGTTCATCCCAAGTTTTAAAAGGAAAAGCTCTGTATCATACTACACTTCAAGAATTTTATAGGAATAGTTTTTTTTAGTGATATCTAATAATAAAAAATTAATTTGAAATGTCTGTTGAATTTTTATGCATAATGCACTTTATTTTTGAGACACAAAAATACATGCGAAATTCTCTAAAACATTAATGATTCCTTACAGCTCTAAATAATTAAGAAATTGTTTTTACAAAAGCATCTTCCATGATTTAAGTCAACAGATTTTTTTCAAATAAAATTATATTAAGTACTTGAATTAAACTCCAACCAAATCAACATAAAATATATAATTTTTTTAAAAAGAATACTTTCATATAGGTTTAGAACTTTGCTATGTATATATATTTATACAAAAGCCTCTTTTTATGTACAAATTTTTAACGTGAATTGGAATATCAAAACTAATTTTTTAAAGAGATTTTCACATTCATTTTTCTACTATTAGTCTAAAATTGTTAAAATCTCATTTAAGAAAAGTATTTTTTCATTTAAGTAAATTCGAAATTCCCTGAATAATACATAACAGATTGGGCATAAATAAATAAAAAAAAAAAGGAGTTTGTGCAAACTTCATTTATTACAAATGTAATGAAACACAAGTTTTATTGCATTCCCAATCAACAAATTTAATATTTAATTTTTCTTACATTTTGGGTTTAGACTTTTTTCTATAGAGTAGTTCTTTTTTGTGCAATTTTTAGGAACACATAAAAAGAATGTTTAGGTGTAAAAATATTAAGTAAAATTCATTATATTAAGATTATAGTAAGCATGAAATTATTAGAACTTTGATAAAATGTCACCAATTAATTGTTTAGTGTTATTGACACAAGGGCCATGTTTTTTTCAAGCTGCTCCAAATACTCATTAATATATTAGTAATAAGGTAAATAAATGCAAGAAATGTATATCTGTAATCAAAATGAAAGGAGGAAGGTAAAGGTTGGTTGATGAGAACAATTGAAATCAAATAAAGTTTTCAAAAATATTCTGAGAATGTGTGTGTCATCTTTGCTTACCAAAGACAGAAAAATATCACCAGGTTCCTTGAGGTTGTAAATCCTATACTTGCCTAAAGAAAGTAAGCCCCTTAAGGAACATTTTTTAATTGATGTACCTGAACATTATAATAAGATTAATTTATATATGAAGATTAAATAAAATTTCAATTTAATAAATAAATTTTTATTGCTTAAATAACTTTGAATTTAACAACAATTGTCACAAACACAATACATATTATTCAAACAAGAAAATGTAGTTAATATTCAAATTAAAATTAATTGTTGAATGAACATCAAATAAACATATTTAACATCTTTCATATCAATATTTTATTATTTACATTAGTTCATTATGATGGAAAAAAACCGAGTATAATTTTATATAAATTCAAATATATTGTTAAAATGTGAAAATGAAAAATATATTATTAATCACTTAACATTTCTTAATCAATGCATTAATTTGCAAAGAAATACATATATATTTATCAAAAAACAGGTGTTGACTTATTCTTACAGATATAAAAGGAATAAAATATAGATATATAAATATGTCAAAGAGTATAAAAACTTTATAAAGTCATGTAATATATATTTTATATCAATCAATGTAATATAACAATATATTTTTTATAATATACAATGTGGCATACCAGCAAAAAGTGCAACATTTTGAGCTAAAACTATTGATAATATATTTTTCTGCTTTTCAGGCACTTGTTTAGGAAATCATACTACAGACACCAGTATACTATACATAATAATATAATTTTAAAAAGACTAATCACTATTATGGTGAATTAAATTTGCAGTCTTAGCAAACAAATAAAATATATCTAACATTAACCAATATCAATTTTAAAATTCAAATGTCTTAAATCTAACTTTTTTACAAAGCATGTAGTTAGTAAAAAAGTGGTAATGATTTTTATCTGTAAATTATTTCGAAAAAACTTGGAAAATCTTTACAATAAACTTGCATATTTTTAAAAAATTTTTACAAGAAAAACATAAACCTGCATTATACCAAAAATTGACAGTGTTTAATTAATCCAATTTATATGAATAATATTTCATTTCATATACAAAATAAGCATATGAAATTCAAGAAAAATCATATGCGTACATGTCTCTCAATTCATATATATATAAATTACTTGTTACAAAATATTGAGATCATATTAATTAATTTACAATACAAATAGTTTAAATGAACATAACTCAATGTTGAAAATCAATAAAAAATATACAACTCACTGTAATGTAAAAACAGGAAGTATAATTAATACATTTCATATTTCAATTAAATTACACAACACAAAAACACGGATAATATTTTTTTAAAAAAGGAGCCTTTGTCATATAATGCAAAATTGATGAAATAATGCCCGATTTTTCAATATATAATATATATAAATTTTTAAACAGATTAAGTTGTTTCAGAAAAATTTTGCAATTTTCTTGATTAACATTAAATTACACTACATCAAATTTAAAATCTACAAATACTGGAATTCAAAATATATAGCAAATATATGAAATGTGAAGCAAATATATGAAAAATACATCAAAATTCAAATCCAAGTAAAACAAGAAAGCTAGCATTTCATCAGAAAAAAATCCATCCATAAAACATTATTATATATTAATAATCATGTTTCTATTTCATTTCTTTAAAATACAAAAGAATTTGGTACTTGTCTATTATAGCGGCGCCATCAAATTGTGATTACACCAAGTCGTCGCCAAACTCGTGAAGCCTATCTTTTGAAACAACCTACTTGGCGATATTTCTTACTTGCTTGGCGATTAATCATCGGGCACTGCTATAATAGACAAGTGCCGAATTTAACATAAGAAGAAAACAAATGATTAATCCATAAATATATACAACAGTAAAAAGAGGTCAATAACTCATTTCCCAAGAAAAGTCATATATATGTTAAAATAAAGATAAAGGAATATAGTATGAAGTGCAAAAATTAGCAAAATTTTAGGCAACAATTTCTGTAGATATAATACTCAAGTAAAAAAGACCTCGCTTGTTTTGTCACATAGGAGTTGCCAGATTTTGGCATCATTCATGGAATACATTCCACTAAACAAAAGTGTCTTCATACTGTAGTTCAAACAAGATCAGTTTAAAATTTAATGTATTCATTAGATTTATGTATTATGAATATCCAGTTTAAAATGAAAAAAGATTTTTAAAAAAATGTATGCATATATTTTAACAAACTTCTTAAATAAATACATTTCTCTCAAAGAGAAAATAGATTATTTTCTTAAGAAGTGATGACATTCTGTTTTTAAATGAATTATGTGTAATTTTATAACTGTCTCTAATATCAATTATGATAACAGAGATTTAAGTTCATAACCAAAGTTTGCTGTAATAGAAATAAATAATCTTTGATGAAGAAAATAAATTCATAATTGAATTATGATTGTTTCCATTATAAATGATAAAATGATGATTGATAAAATAATATCAGTAATAAAAATGAAAATAATAACAACTGTTATCAAAGGTTCAGGGATGAGGAATTTGCAGCTTTCTGTATGAGTTCAAAAGAAATCGATTTTTGTGTATACCTTTTAATTCATTTTTAAACAATCGGCAAAGTATCATTATCTAGGATTACAGCTTTTATAATTAATTATATATATAACTATCTATCATACGGTTCTCTTTGTAACATATGCTTGTATATCTTCCCCATCAATCTAATATGATAAGAGTGCTTATATATTTCTCTGCTTGACATGCATTTTAGTTATCTCAAGTGTATAAGAATTAAAGAATTCTGGAAATGATGTATATAATTCAAATTTTAAGCAATGTTTTTTTTTAAAAAAAATCTATATAATTGGTGCAAATTCTCTAACAGCAATCTTATGATATTTTAATTAGCTAAAAGGTCTTAAGAAATTAAACCTCAATTATTTCAGTCTCATTGAATTACAGATAAACTATTGGCTAAGAAATATTTCTTTTACTCTTGAATTAGTGAATAAATGATTAATTCAATTATTTAATTCAAATATAGAATATTCATTCAACATTTAATATCTTTTCCATTCGATGAATATCAGACAATAGCTTTTTTGTAAACAAAACTGGGTCAACATGTTTAGCTTCTATGACAATTGTTTTTAATCTATTAGTTTCATTGAAAACTTCCATTTTTGACCGTAACTTAAATATAAAGGACTGAAAATGCATTTTAGATAATATACTTAAGTATCGATCATCATTTTCCTCCTTAATCTTACTTAAGGTTTTAATTTCATATCCAATTAATAATTCAGCAACTTCTCTGAAAGCTACTACCCATAAGTTACCTGAAAAATCAGCAAGATTAAGAGATAATAAGGGCACCCAATTAAATGAATTGTATTCTTTATCACATTTTGTACATTTATAAAAACCATTGTTTAAATCAACAACTTTTTTATAACAGTCTTCAAAGGGGCAAGATTTATACATACATTTTTCTTTCAACACTTGATCTACATAGGCTTTCACAGTATAGTACTCTGTCTTATCAGAATCTTCAAAATCTATAGCAGTAATATCAGCAAATGTTTTCCAAGTAAGAGATTTAAATTCATTGAATATGGTGGAGTGTAAAGGTTTAACATTAACTGAATCACCTAAATTTTCAAACCAAGAGCGTAAAACAGATGCTTCAGAAACTGAAGGATCAATAAAAAGCATCGAGTCCTGTGTAACGGTCAAAGAACAACCTTTGAAATCAGTTATCTTTGCTCTTTTGACTAAAATCACGTGATTATCTTGAGATATAAATTCTTCAGCATCAGGCCCCCATAATGAAACAGTAATAGGTCGTTTGTCAGTATCAATTAGCAACAATTCCCGCACAGATATTTCTTTATTAGTTTTGGTCACAATAGTTTTTATATCAAAGACACAACAACAAATACCGATAACATCAACAAAAGATTCCTTTGGAAGAGAAAAAATTAACTTTATAGGCACACACTCAAACTCTAATTTTGGCACATTAGATTCATCACTAGCAAGATCAACCTTTGTACCTGTATGAAATTGCATTTCAAAATCATTTTTGATAGGAGAATTTTCCTTTGCTAATTGAATTTTAGCATTAGAAATATAGTATACTTTACCAACCTCCAAAAAACTGTGCAATAATTCTGCTTGTTCATTAAAGGTAATAACTCTCATTTCTCCAGAATCATCTAACAAATAAAAAGAAAAAAAATTTCCTGTTCCTTTTAAATTATTGTAGTTTTTCATGTTTTTTTTATACACAATTCGTGCCTTAACAATCCACTTATTTTGGTATGGTGTGAGATTCATTATAGGTACTATTGGTATATTTGACTGCTTTATAGTTCCGGTATTTATATATGTTCCTTGTGTACCCAAATTTTGATTATAAACAGAGTTAATATTTAAACTGAAAGCATTTTGAAATTTTGGTGAAAAGGATGCACCAGATGTATTAGGTTGATTAGAATTGTCTAAAAGACATTTGTGTTTAGTAGGTACAGTTTCCTCAGAACTTGATGCATTCTGAAGTACATTTGGGACGTTTTGAATGCAAGTTGGTTTTGTTGATGGGAAAATCTGATCCCCAACAACTGATCCCGGCACAAGAGTTTCAATTTCAAGGCATATAATGGCTTTTTTATTCAAAGGAAGATCAGTAGATGCATATTTACACAGTTTTAATATTGAAAATTTTTCAAGCTTCTTTGCTTCAATCAAATGATTTAATTGTGTACCTAACAATGCAAATGGAAACAAGGTTTCCCCATCATTCAATAAAAGTCTAAAGCGTTCGATATCAGAACCCGGTACTCTTTTATAGCCTAGTATTTGTAAAATAGCATAATCAATTGGCTCTTCATTCAAAATTCTATTTATAGAACCAATGGAAAGTGGAGGTAAATTTTGTAAAGAAATTTGGAGAGTCATTTTTTTTTTAAAGTTTTCCAAATATTAAACTATGCTTCAATTATTTATAAATAATTGGAACCCCATCCACGCGATAAAGAAAAAAAACATAGCAACGGGAAAAGTTACAGGTACCAGTAAACAATAATACACAAATTCACTCATATTTACCTTTTGTTGATTGATTGATTGAATTTTAAATTATGAGGGATGCAATCATTAATCAGCAAAGTATTTTCTTTCCTCTGTAAAAAAAAGAGGAAAAAAAAAAAAAAAACACCAAGTCATTCATCACTTTACCGTTCAGAAATTAGTGATAGTACATTAGGTAACTATTTTATAAGATTCCAGAAATTATTTCGATGTTATGTCATTTATTTTGAACAAGTTATAGACTAAAAACTGATGTCACTAAAGATTCGCCATGTAATGAAACTGATGCATCTATCGAGTTCCGAAGTCCTCCCATTGGCATGATGTGAAAGTTTGGAGAGTGAGGTTCCAGCTCAGATGAAGTCTTCGTCACTTGATCAAGATTCAAAATTTCGAGGACCGTCACCAATAACTTTTGTGTTGCTTTTCAGAGCGACTTTAATGTTCAATGCCAATGACAATCACATTTATTAAGAAAAAAAACCTTAAAAAAAGAAGTGGTTCTACATCATTAAATAATTCTAGAGGGTACTAGTAAATTTTCATCTTTGAAACTGAATTCATTCATGTAAATGATGCATGAATCTTGGCAATGATATGTGATCAAAAAATTTTGATGCCGTTTGGAAAGATTACATCCCACATGTTGGAATAAGAGGGAGAGGTGGAGAGTGGTGAGACTGAAACTGAAGAACTCAGGAAGAGAATTAATCTCTTAACTATGTTTATTACTCTTTTCTCCTCTCGTAAATACAGAATAAGAAGAAAGTGTTTTTGTTCATATTTTTTATTTGGACTTTGGTAAGTCAACCAATTTCAATTTTTACATTTTTTCGAACATCTGGAGGTGACTTAAGCTGAGTCACTCTACATTCAGAATGAGGGATTTAAATAACTATAATCCAACAATAATGACATTACGATTAATGCTGATTCCTCTAAATACTTTCGTAGTCCCAAAAATGACCAGGAGCTCATAATAAGGGTGAGAAATAGAAAAATAGCTGAATTTACCTTATTTCTGGGGGGGAGGGAACAAAAATCATTGCCCATTTCTAAAACCAATCCATAACTTCTACATTCAGAGATAAAAGGCAAAATTTCTAGACACGAAAATATTTCAACTATGTCATTCATACGGAGCGGTAAAATAAAATTTAATACATCTGATACTGTATTCGCAGCTCAAATCCTTGCAGTAGAACAATTATTAAACATACCGGGGAAAGCCAGTATCGTTTGCGAAGAATTCACATCTCGTTTTCTAATCTATGAAATACTAACTAGTGTACCACTAATAGATTTGGCAATAGAATTCCAGAATAAAAATTATATTGAAATAACGGAAATACGACGCTTTGTGAAAAGCGGAAGTAATCAGGAGTTTCTCCCGGTACTAATCACCATCCTTGGTATTGATTTTCCTGAAAATATTAAACTGTGGTTTATTAACCATCGCATCCGAATTTAATTGATAAACCCAGACAATGCAATAGATGCTTCAGTTTCTATCACACTTCCCGATTCTGTCAAAACCGTATCATTTGTTTTAATTGTGGTACAACACACATTGGTTCTTGCACCACTTCTGTAATATGCATTAACTGCAAACGGGAACATCCCGCTAATTCCCCTTTATGTCCTGCATTCATTAAAGAAAAACAGATTATGCAATATGAATGCATGAATCACTTAACCTTAGGAGAGACAAGGAGGAAGTACCAGGATAAAACTACAGATAGCTAGCTCTATTCCAAAACTTTAAAAACAAATCCACTAGGCCAAAATATTCAAAACTCCTTAATATTTTAAGAACTTAGAAAGTATTGTTACGTCTTTCCAGGCAGCCTTAGAAAAACAAACAAAAGTTATAATGGAAAATGTCCAAAAAATGATAGAAACCATGTTTGTACAACTGTACAATGTGTTTGAATGGGGAGGGGGGGATCTACATCTCCGAGTCTGAAAAAGTCCACAAATAAAATGCATCAGAACATTTGCGTCTCTATACCGGGTGCATCGAATAAACTGCAGAATACATGAAACGAAATAGATATTAGAGGATCCGTTTAAATAAGGTTTATGATATTTATTTTTATATATGGACAAATTTTATTTGATTAAAAAAATTTTTTTTTATACCTTCAGGGGAGTAGAGAATTTTTTACATTTAGCTTTCCCCCTTCTTTTCATTTTTCAATGTTTTTTCTGCAATGGAATTGCAAAAGCGTTAAAAACAAATCACAATTTGGATCCATATTCTCCTCTTCGGCAAGACTGTCGTTTGGATCTTTTAGGAAACGTTTTTGAAATTTCACCTTCCAGGAAAAATAATTTTCAGACAGGACAGACCAAGAGGTGGACTGCTAATAGTAGTATCAGCAAACATTTCTGATCGCCAAATCCCTACTTCAATAGTACAAACGCCAGACACAGAAATGATAATTATACAAATACATATTAATAATATCTCCTTTTACATAATAAACTTATATACTACACAAGGACTTAATGTTTCATTAATTAAATCCTACTTGGAATCCTTAATAGATCCAATCTTAATTTTTGAAGACCTTAATTTACTTCATCCGATGTTGGGTTCGAAGGATATTTCGCCTCATAGTACTGATTTTGTAAAATGGTTAACTGACTCTAATTGTATCCTTTTCAATTCTACTACCCCAACCCACAGAGGTAATGTAAGCGCAGCAACTCTAATTGATCTCACCCTCTGCTTCGAAATCACCAATAGTTATGTATTGGAATGCTCTTACGATACCATAAAGACAGCATGAGAATGCTATTAACATAAAGCCATATCTTATTGGCTGAAAAATAGAATGCATTAAAAATTACAATTTCAAAAGATTTTTGCATTTGTCTTAAAAATATATGTTAAAATGTTTCATAATTACATTTCTTCCTTTTTTAAGAAATCATAATTACTCATGTATTTAAAATGAAATAATGGTCTAAACCAAACTTCTCAGGAGTCAAACAATTTTCAATAAATTAAACTGTCGTAAAATTAGACAAATTCACATCAGGTTTAGATAAGGTTTATTGATTTCAACTCTTATTTATGACGAATGCTAATTATTATTTTACGACGAAACAGGTACAATTATTTGGGATACAATTTCAAATTAAATTTTCCTTTTCCTAATTGTTACGTGACATCAAATGCTGCTTTATCTGAAACTCATCGGCTGATAAGTTCCCGTTCTAATGAAGAAAACACAACTTTTTTAGTCACATTCAAATTTATTCATCAACATAGTCTATCTCAATAACTATGCAATAATCCCAGCGCTTCTCTAACATTTCAATACATTTCTTGAAAAACGATTTATCTTTGGCCTCAAAATAGGCGTTTGTTTCGGCAATCGCGTCCTCATTCGAGCCAAATCTCTTCCCGGTGAGCATTTTTTTAAATCTGCAAACAGGTAATAGTCTCTGGGGGTCAATAGTCTGGGGGGGAAGCAATTCGAAGTGTAATTCGTGTGATTTTGCCATCGTAGCTAAAGATTTGTGACATGATACATTGTCTTGATGAAAGATCACTTTCTTTCTATATGCATAAGGAGCCGTTTCTTCCAAAATTCTTCGTTTAAACTATCCAGTTAAACCCTGTAGCAATCGCTATTGATTGTCTTGTCTATTTCAAGGTAATATATGAACAAAATACTGCACGTATCCCAAAATACTGATGCCATAACTTTGCCGGCACTCTATTTCGCTTTCTGCCGCTTTGGGCGAGGTTCACCGACTGCTGTCCACTTTCAGCTGTCTACCGATTTGACTCTGGCGTTTGATGGTGAATCCAAGTTTCGTCCTTTGAGACATATCTACCAAAAAAGTGTTTTTTATTTCGACGAAAGAGCATCAAACAGCGCTCGGATTAGTCGACTCGTTGTTGTTCTTGGTCTACTGTTAGCACAAGCAGCACCTACTTAGAAAACTGCTTTCTCATAGACAGATGTTCATGCAAAATAAAGCCTTCACGTTAGTTTGATATATTTAGAGTATCAGCTACCTCTTTCAATTTCACTTTACGGTTTGTCAAAACGATTTTGTGAACTTTTTTGATCTTTTGCGTTACAACCACCCCTTTTGGCAACCAGAGAGAGGCGCATCATCGATGTTCATAAGACCACGTTTAAATTCGGAAAACCAATCAATAATGGTCGATTTTCCTGGTGCAGAGACCGGATGACACTTATCAAAAAATGCTTTCGTTTCAAATGTGTTTTTTCCCGTCAAAAAGTAATGTTTTATTCAACACACGAAATTCTTCCTCTCCCCCTTTGCTTTGAAAATAAAAAAAAAAAAGTAGTTTCACTAAAACCACTGTAACTTTTGAACCAAACGTCAGATCATTATAGAATTTTTATAGCTACCTTTTGAGGATCAGTACTTACTAAAAAAATATTAATTCTGTATTTTGGGTGCCATATGTGAGTCAGACCGGGAACTTAATAGCCGATGTGATATATATTAGAACACACTACTTTAAAGTTTTTAACAATAAATATTATTCTGTAAGGAGACGATAGTATAATATAACTAGATTTTTTTTATAGACTTACAGCTTTTCGAACCTAGCTTATTTTGTCGTCAAGTTAGCTTTCATTATTTAATATATTTAACAAAATTGTATAAATTTTATTAAATAGCTTTTCCAAACTTTATACAAACATTTAATGAAATAGCCTTATCTTAGAGAAAGATTTTACATTAATACTGCTATTCAGTTACATATTTTAATATTGTGAAATTTAAGCCAAAATAAAACGCATTTACTTTAAAATCATATCCAAAAACATTTACAGTACTTGCTAGTATATAGTTCAAAAGGTACTGTAAGCTCAGCTAAGGTTTGCATTTTATTTATCCTATCACTTAGATTTCTATGCAAAAACTTATAAAATGCTCTCACATTATTCATCAAAAGTATACTAGAATGATTAAAATTTTCTTAACATCTTTTCTCTCCTATCGCGGTATATGTCATGAGTAAAATAACAAAGATTTTGATAAATATTTAGTAAGCCTCGTTTACAATAGTTTATTTGTTAGCTGTTCGGAGCATGTAAGTGGACTGTATATTGGAAATGATATCGATTACTTGTTGTAATTGTTTATTAAGATAAGTGAGTGAGGCTTGTTGCCTCGGACCTTGTTGGTCTCTAGTTCATACAAATAATAAAATCGAAAAACAATTTTTTTCCTTCACTGACACATGCGAGGGTTGCTACAATTTGAAATGGGAGACAAGTGTTCTCGGTAGGAGTAAGCCATCGCCAAGTGGTGAGAGTGCCTGAACATTAGCTTAAGGTAACCGGAATGTCTTCTACAACAAGAAAAAATTATTTTAATTTAAACAAAATATAAATAATACTCGTTTTCTTAAAGTTAAGACAATGGAAGTCATAATTTAGGAATAAGTAAATTAAACACTTATTTATCTGTTTATTAATAGAAAAGCACATTTATATGCTTAAGGTATCTGTTCACCTTCGAAGAAAATGTTTTGAAATACGCTGATATTTGTTATCAAAATATTTTTTAAGCTAAAATATAGCCTAAAACTAAGAAGAACACATTTAATAATCTGCTTTTAATTAAAAAAAAAATTTGGAGTGGAAAACATAGTGAAAATTGTACATAAATTGATTATCAGAATAACGCTCATAACTCAAAAGTAAGCAAAAATATCATTTTTCTGTAAATTTTATTTTATTCATCATAACAGTTTTTAGGGCTGATACTACTTTCATGATTTTAAAATTGATATAATTATTTTTATTTTGTTCTGATTAAAAAAAAAATGTAAAATAAAAAAAAAAAAAAAAAAGTTACAACAATACATGATTTACACTTTTGTTACTAAAAATATATCAATTTTACAATCATGAAAGTATTAGGGATTCTTAAAAACTATATGAGGAAGATACTTGCAAAATTAAAATTAATTTGGTTCATAACTTTTTTTGATATCTACGTTGCCATATGTAAATATGTCGAGAAAACTCATTTTGAGAAAAATCAAAAATAAACTTTCAAAAGCAATTTTTAATAATAAACATAATAAAATATATTTTAAATGTCCCTGATTTATAAATAACACCTTCTTTGCTTTCTAATACATTAATTTCCTCCCCCCCATGAGCTCTTAGTATTTTTCAACGCTGCTTTATATTTGGTATTGAATGACGTTCATCATCGAAAATTCGACTACTGTCAAGATGTTTGTATGATTTTAAGGTAAAATAATCTGGCGTTACATTGAGTTTCCTTCAAATTTCAACACAGCCCTTGTATCCATCTTTAAACTGTATGACAGCATCCAGCGCACAAGATTTTAAAATTTTAAGACACACAAAAACCTCTTTTGGTACCTTCTGCCAAATAATACCATTTAAACAATCATTGGCATTCTGTGTCTTATTATGAAGGAACTTCGACAGAAGTTCTTTAGAACACAGTTCTAAGTGTGTCGGTTTAATTATATTTAGAATTTCATTTGACTAGCCATTATATTTGTCTTTGGGCTTTTTGCCGCATGACAGTACTCGTTGATAATAACATCAGCTATCTTTCTCGATAGGGCACTGTCCATGCATGGGTTTCTTGCCACTCGACGAACAATGGTACAATGCCACAATAACATTCTGTTGAAGTTTGAGTAGATTGTCTACATTACTTCGAACAGCAATTCCATAGTAATTTTGCAATCTGTCAATAAAAAAAAATCAGTAAGTTTACCTTTACCAGATAAACTTTTATTTTTCGATTTCAGTTTGCTCAATCTGGCACCTACTCTTTTCTGGACATGCCCAATGCTTTCTCACACATGTCAAGTGTCTCGGATACAATACCTTTAGGCATTTTTGACAGCTTTCCGCAGGTTGGACAATTTGACGACATTATATCAATGTTCACTACTTTGTCAGTGTCAATTGACAAAGAAGCAACACACTCATTCATAGAAGTGCAACTTCTACACAGTCATGTTCCATAAACAGAAACATCGTATTCAACTAATTTATTTTTAAAAGAATATTTACTCAAAACTTCATAAGCCGCCTTTTGCAATGACAGTTCACTTACTTCTGAAATCACAGACATAAGTTTATTCTCATGATTTGTGTATGCAGTTTTACTGAGCCTAGGTAAATTAATATAGCACATAATTTATATGCACTAGAAAAACCTTTTCCAATTTGTTTCATGGCATAAGCAATTCTTGCAATTACCACAGGATAGTTTAATGTTTTCTTCGAGCTGGAAAATTCTGTGCAAAAGTCAATGTTTACATTTTACTACAAAATTTGAGCACAATCCATACCTAGAATCTTCATGTAACAGCAAACCATCGTGGAAGCATTTGAGGCAAAAAATTGTAAAATTGAACATAAAAGGATTCTATTACCACTTACTGGTTTATTTTCATATTCAGCGATTTCTTCATCGAGAATGGCAGAAATGTTCAATTTTGAAGCACTGGCATTAGTAGTTACAGTAAAATTTTTGGTATAACCATTACCACGAAATTGTCGTTTACTTAACATTTATTATTCTTTTTGCATTTCCCATTTTAAATGAAAATAATTGAGCTTTTCAGCAATAAAAAAAATCTTAAACAGGAATTTAGAATGATGAGAACAGAAACCAAAACAGATGCAAACAAACAATAACAATTCTCTTTTCTTGCCAGATTCTAGATAAAAATGTATTTAAAAACCTAGTGCTATATATATTCTCAAACATTCTGAAAATTCAGTTTCATGTCTTAAAATTTATTTATTTTGTACCATTGTACATATAAATGATATTTTAAAAAATAAAAATATAAACAAACATTTCTTCCAACTTCCTGCCTAAAGACATGCACTTCCGGTTTCAAAAATTAGCTACAAAGTAAAATTCTCATCCCTGTAACTTAAGTTATAAATGAGGTAAAGGAAAATTCAAACACTATTAGAAAGAAAAAAGTTTAAATTTTAAACTGACAATAAAGTTAGAAAATCGAAAATTTTGACAAAAATGACGTTTTCAAGGTGTACGGATACCTTAGCTAATTATTTATAAGCTTTACTCAAATGTCAATTCAAACCTTTTACTACACATAATCAGACATTTGGAATAAGAATATGTTTACATACACGTTTTGACATTGAACAATAAAAATTGTGCTTGGGTATCAATTCAATCCTCTTACTGCGCACATAGCGTATGTATAACCAGACATTAGGAACAATACTTACACATGCAATTTGATTTTATGTGATTAGAATTGTGCTTGGATATCAATCCAGTCTTTTTACTGCACATATAGTGTATTTATAACTAGACTTTTAGATGAGGAATAATGCATATACACGCAATTTGACATTAAACGATGAGGATTATGCTTGGATTTCAATTCAATCCTTTTACTGCATGTAGTTTATCAATAACCACACACTTGGATTAGGAATAATGCTATTATAATTTTTTAAAGTAATTTTCTTTCTCTTAAATTTGATTACTGAAGGATTACTGTGGGAGGGGAAAAATGAATGTATTTTTTCAAGTCCTCTCTACCCATTCTTTATATTACCCTTTTCTGCAACTGACTGGAAAATAGACTCCTTTGAGCCACTGAATCCTATAGTATTCTTACATTAATTTAGTAGAATTATTATTTATCATTTGCACTCTCTGTATCTGAAGGTAAATTAAATCTCAATTAATATCTTTACCAAGTATTTCAGGGGAAAGTAAACTTACTCTTATATCTTTCACTTCTGTTTTATTAGAATCATTTAAAGGTTTTTTTTTTCTTCCATTAGTCGATTCACAAAGACTTGCAAAATGAGACGTTGAGTTTGTTATATATTATATTTATAACTCATTTAACTCTATAAAAATGTTATCTTAGACACTCTTACCAAACATCGTTTATACTTAAATTGTAGCCATATAAAACCCTGCTTTTTTTCTGTAATTGTTAAATACGATGTTTTGAAGGGAAAAAACGGCGAAAGTTTGAAACAAAGACTACAGATAGTTTCTTCCGTTGTTGAATTAAGCGTATCCGTTGAAAACATTTTCTTTTTTGTTAGATACTATAATACTTCATTTTGAAAAATGGGCAGAGACTATATTTCGTGATTGTAAGAAAAGAAAAAAAAACCCCTTTGGTGGCGAATAAAAATAATCTCATTTATTTTTAAAAAAAAATTGCGGTCATCGATCGTTTTAAGACACATTCAATCGGAAATCGCTTATCGGAAAACTAAAAATAAAGCACACCAACTGTAAAAATAAGATGCACGCCGATGCTTTCCGTGAATTTTTTCTGACCCTTATTTACAAAAAAAGAAATATTTTCATGGATTGAGTGTTAATGTTTTGCGACAAGTGTGCTAAAAGGAACGAAATAATTTACTTTTTGGAATGTAAAAGCTTTGAATTAAAAAGCAGAATTAAAATTAACATCAATAACCAGTTGGGGATACAGAGCTTTAAAAAATACGATTATTTTTTAAAAAAATTTAGAAATTTATATCTTTTTTTTTTATCAAGTTGTGTGCTGATTTCGAAAATATCTGTAGAGTTGGGTTTTTTTTTTTTTTTTTTTTGAAGTTTCAAAGATAGGATTTAACTACGGTTATATTTTACCTTTGAATATATTTATATATTTAAAGGTTTATATATTTATATATTCACTTATATTTATATTGATGTTCTGAATGTTCAAGGTATGTGGTTTTTATTGTAAACTTATAAATTATTGGAATAAAAAAATCTATGATGGTTAAATAATTTAAAATCTATATTTATTATTGATCAAATTTCCTATTTAATATATATGATCAAATTATCCAACAGGTGAATTTTAACTTATTTATTTATTAATTTTGTTTTTAGAGGAAATTTATTCACAAATTCGAAGAACAAATAAAATTTGAGCCATTTCACGGGAAAGGTATTACAGATATTATAAGTTTTACTTCAATTACCTTTAGCAATTATAAAATATAGTATCAAATTATCTAGAAAAGGTATGCGTTATAGAACAAAGCACGAAACCGTTCTTAGCTTATTCGCTGAAAGCAAACCTTTTTGTGGGATTTCCCCCTTCATTAAAACATTTCGTTGCTAGCTAAAAATTCTCAAAATTTTCAGCAATGTATTTATCTGTGACGAATTTAAATAATTATTTTCGCAGTTTTTATTTCTTGTATACATGCTAGAAAAAACAGTTATCTGCTTGACAACGTTCCAAACTGCGTTTTCCCCCACCCCCCATCCATACAGATATAAAAGTATCATTTTAGAAAAATTTTCTTTGATTTATTTTTAGGAAATTTTGCAACTGTTTAACATTTTCGTCGAGTAACTGTATTATGATTTCTTACTGAAACGGAATCGAGTTTTAGTCATGTTGAAAAATACTGATTAGCCTTAGTTTGAAATTTAATTTATATATTTATGAACTTTCAAATGGATATTTATTGCTATACAGATTTTGAGTTTTTGAATTGTCCCGATAATTTGTTTACAACAAACTCGGATACACGTAAATATGTTGCTAATTTAGAGTTTCAGAATTTTGAGTCATAACTTGGTGATATCTTATAGTCGTATCGCATTTATCGAAAGACATGGAATGAAAGAAATAAGAAAATATTTCAAAAATGTAACAGTAGAAGACGATGCAGTACAAAGTATCTTTAAAATGGAGTCTTAAGTATAACAACTAAATAGTTTCGTGAAGCCAAGTCCCAGATTATAAATTTTTATCAATTTCCTCACTTTCTTAAAGAAGTTTGGATTAATAAATCACATACAGTAAGCATTGAATTGAACGCATGTTTAGCTTGTTGTTAGCGGAGAGAAACGAAAATGAAGTATTGAGCAACACTTAAAATTTTGCTTTAAGCTTGGTTAAAAGTAAAGAAAACTCTTGAAATCTTTCTGAACACATATCTGAGTTGAATATGTAGTTACTCTAAACATAGTTTTAAAATAAGCATTGCTATTTCATGATATTTTCGAATACACCGAAAAAGGAGAACTCTTTGGATTTAATTTAACATTGATGACGATGGAAGAAATTACTTCACAAAACAATTCATACTTTTAAGAGACCAAATATTCAAAAAATTAGTGAATAGTTGAACATTTAATTTGAAAGAGCTTGATCTCCGAATGAAATGGTGAAATATGTGAACAAAATATTTTCAGTTCATCTTAACTGTTCGATTGTCATACAAAGTTCTTGACCGATAACATCACTATTTTTCTACAAACACCATATTCATCTGATCCGGTTCCAAGTGACCTTTGACTGTTTTTAAAAATGTGTTTAAAAAGGAGAAAACTTGTAATTACGATTTCCGATATTCCGGTAGTTACTCCAAGTCTCATATATACTCGGATGTAAAATTTCAAGAGATGTTCTTAGATGTATTAAGATCCTTTGAACAAATCCAATGAAAATCATTGGCTAGTACTATGAAAAAAAAATAATTATTTTATATAAATATTAAATTTTACACAAATGTTCTATTTGTTTTAAAAGAATTGATATTTTATTTACACTCGACACACATAAATTTCAATCTAATCGTGAAAGTACTGTTAAACATTTTTAATTTTCTGATTCTCAGTTTTAAAATAATTACATAAAGATTTAGTATAATTTCAAGCTTCTTAAATAAATATTTTTTAAGAATTTTTAACAAAAAAATCGACTTGCTATTCACTTAAATCAGAAACTGGAACAATGCTTGAAATGGATTGCTTATACAATAAAAACATCAAAGGTTAATTGCAGCGAAAATCTTAAAAAGCAATAAACTTTTTAGAGAGCGTTTTTAGGAAGTTGTGTATTTATTTTAAAATCGCATATATTTCATAAGTAAAGCAGAAAAAATATACTTTGCTTGTCAACTGGTGATAAAATCAAATATTGGGCGTGATTTCTCCAAGTTTCGTATAGAATAAAATTATCAACACCTGCGTTTGATTACTTATCAGTGACAAATGACAAAGATAATATAACTATGTTATCTTTGTCATTTGTCTGAGCTGTTATTTGTCATAACTGAGATTGACGTTTAATAATCTCAGCTAGTTTCGAAGAAAGAGAAATGAAAAGGATTAAAATAATATAACTTATCAGAAAAATAGATGACTGCATTTTAAAGACAGTAATCAATAACGAAAAGAGGTATGAACAAATATATTCTAACTTTTTTTGTATTCATTTTAATGCTATTATACAATAGAATTAAAAAAAATCTGAAGTGCTTCTACAGTTATAATAGCAATTCACATAATAACAATGTATATAATAATAATTTTCTTTAAAAAGAATCATGAAAATAGCATTTTTACTCATCTTGGTTACATAAACAAGACTTACCATTTTTTAAAATTTTTTAATAATAAAATTATTTTTAAAATGCACTGTTAAAATGTATAACACTGTGAGATAATGAAAATATTTCAACACACGCACACGCATAATTTTTTCCCCCCCTATTACTTTAAAAAGCAAAATAGTATAAATTACTATCCTATTTGAGACAGTGTAAGATATGCCCAAAACTTGTCCAAATTTAAATGAAAATAATTCGATATAAAAAATAACGTTTTTAAAAACAGCGTTTTTATATGGTGGCAAAGTTTATTAAAGAAAATTATTGAAATATTAGTTAAAACTGTTAGTTATTTTTAACTTTAAAATTTACTTAAAAAGAGACATTTGTGAGCGTATTAAAAAATTCATAATACTCATAAAATCAAAACATGCATTTGAAAAATTGTAAGTCATTCTATTAAAAAAAATGGGAACCAGAATTCTGAAAAAATTATTGTGATATGACACGGCGCCAAATATTGGAATCTTTCTTTCTTGCGAATGATTACTGACTGAAAGTCAGCAACCCTTACTATCTCCCCTTTGTTAGATAGTTTTACGATACCTTATGTGGCGTGGGGAGTGCCCGGTGTTTCCAGAGGGGGAAAGAAATTTTTTCCTCAATCCTAAAAGCGCCGGGAGGAAAGAATATTTTGACTTATTAAAATTATTGAAATATTAGTTAAAACTTGTCGCAAATGTCTAAATATTGCATTGTTAGGCGAATACGAACGATTCCCAAAATTTCAAAGCTCTAGCTTGATGGGAAATTGGTTAAATTAACGATCGAAAATTTGATGACACACACACACTCACACACACACCAAGTGAAGTTCAGAAAAACGTTTTAAAAAATAGAGAAATATTTTTTATTGCCTTTTACTTAAATATATTTTAAGTTTACTCTTCCTTTTTACAGAAATTATTATTCAAATACAAGTAATTCTTTCTGTGTATCCATTGCTTTATGTATATTTTTGTACACATTGAGAATAAATGCTTATTTAATACACACAGATTTAAGCTCACATAATTTCACAATTCTTTCAGATGAGACTTTTGTTGAGTGTGCTTATTCTTCCCTCAGTTTTGGGCGCTGAAATTATTTGTTCAAATTCAACAGCATGTCCTGAAGGTATTTTTTTTAATACTAGTTAACTTTATGTACGGATACGAAATAAAAAATCATATGAAACGCGGTCTATGAAACAAATAGAATATAGTACTGAGGACTTCTTTCCATCTGTTTCCTTTATTGTTATTCAAAAATATTTAATAGTGAGTAATACATTCTCATATTATCAAGTAAAATGTTTTCCAATACTTGAAGTATAGACAGTGTAAAAATAAGATATACTTACTTTAATTAAATTAATTCAAATAAATGCATTTTGTATCAATATTAAGCAAATTTTATGTAATTTATTATAATAAAATAAACATTTAATGTAGCTTTAAATTTTACTTATTAATTTATTTATGATTTTCATTCCAATTATTTAAAGTATTAAATTCTGATCATTAAAATTTTGTGGAGCATGGAATTCTAAGTCACATAATTAAATAAATTATATTTTATTACAAATATAAATAGCTATGTGCGTTTATAAATTCCTATTCCTGAACTAAATTCTGTAAAATAAAATGATATATTTTACGTGCCATGATGAGTATTTTTCATCGTCTCTTAGTTTATTTACATAATTAGCAATAACTCTGAATCCTCAATTCAACATTTTTTTTTTTTTTTTTTTTTTGCAAAAATAATTTCATACTAAGAAAATTCATTATCAAGAGGAAAAAAAGAGAATTATAGACTAATTTTAATTATATATAAACCATGATAAAATTATAATAGAAAAACTAACGGAGTCTCAATATAAAGAAAACATTTTTTCAATTTTTAATCAAGTTCTGAATTTTAGTTTACAATAATGTATCATATGTTTTATTTTATTATGAGGTATTATTACAATGCGTTGTATTGTTCTGAATTCAGTAACATATTTAATTTAACATACATTCGAAAAATTGATGTATATATTTACATTTTTAAAAGAATATTCTTTTTATTATTATTAAGCTATTGTATATAATATCTAGTGTGAAAAATACGACTGAATATTAGTAGTAAAAATTATTTATTTAGCGGATTCAACGAAACTGTGTAAATAATGAACAAAACACATCACCATTAGCTTTCTATATATAATAGTTTCAAAGTAAAACAAATTTTGTTACAGGCTCAAAATGTTGCACCACCTTTGAGGGCGAAATTCGATGCTGCGATGTGAGAGATTTTGATTCCAATTCTGATTTTGCAAGAAGCAGAAAACCTCTTAAAATAGTTTCCGCCGCACCATCGCACCATTACACCAACACTTCGGAAATACAGAACGGTTTTAATGAATGCTTCTATTGCAAAGGAACTTGCTGTGGTTCTAACTGTTGTCCATATACTTACGCATCTTGCTGTAAAAATATTTGTTGTAATACTGGTTACCAATGCTGCGGCAACACTAGACAAAACAAAGCAGAATGGTGCTGCAAAAGAAGAGAAAAATGTGCCACGTTTACTACGGGTCTTTGTTTGGACAAAAGCTCGTCTCTTGTTCCTTCGTTTCTTGTTTCACTTAGCATCGCTGTAACTCGAGTATGGTTTTGGAAAAGTCTTATTTAATAAAAAATTTTGTTTAAAAACTGGTTCATTTATTAATAAGTGTCACAATATTTCAATGTATATACATCAGTCCGATTTTTATTTCCATTATTTTATTTCTTAAGGTAACAAGGTAACAGAGACAAAATATGGTTCAAAATTAGCAATTTTTTGCTTTTGACCGTCAAAAACATGGAAGGCTCTTCATTTATTCCATAGGTTTATAATTTATAAGCATTTGATAAATAGGATGCCAGTAAAAATAAAGTTGAATAAAGTTAAATGAAAGTTGTAAATACTCATATCAAACCGGAGACAAAAATATTTGTAATAGCATTTTTCTCAAAATGCTTTCTTGAGGATTCAAGTACTTTCTTGAAAATATATATGCTATTCACATAGAGCTGATATATTATATATTGTGAAATGAAGTTATTTTCTATTCAGTTAACTCATTTTTTTTTCAAATGAAACACTCACAAATTTATTTATGGCTCAATATTTGTATGAAAACATGGGAAATTCAAAGTTTAAAATCATGTATCTTAAAATAATTTTAAAATTAAGTATTTGGTATTAAAATTATATTCAGTGTATAGGAAGTGTTATATCTATAAGTTTTCAGCAAATCTTTAAATTTATAAATGCGTTAGATTTTATGTAATATGTACCTAATTGTATGTACATGACTAGAACAAATCTACATAAAGCTATTGATTACGAGCATTAATCGCTCATACATAGCTATTTATGTACATAAATGCGATTTTTTTTTACATAATCAGATACATAATAATACAAATATCTCGATTTTAAAATTTGATTTCCATTGTTTTTAATTTGGAAAAAAAAATTGTTAAGCTCATAAAACGACTCATTTTTCTCTGTCAAAGGTGTCTCAGTTACCTAAAGAAAATTCATACAGTTTATTGGGAAGTACTATTATGCATTAATTATGGAAATGAAAATAGGTATTTCTGGCTATGGATTTAATGCTTGATGTAATCATGTGTCACCTAAGTTATTAAAATATCGAAATAAGACGTGGAAAAAAGTTCAGAGGAGGTATATATTAATTTTTTTCATGCAAATAATGCAGTATTTACATTTAAAAAAGTTCAAACTAATCAAATCAAATGTAATTTCACAAAATCTCTGTTTGAGAGGTAGACATGAAAATTGTATGAATTTACCGAGACAAATATGTATCGTTTTGATATTATTTGTTAAAAACAGACATGTAAATTTTTTATTTCATTGTATTTACTTCTAATATTTACTGACTTTTAAGAATGTTAAACAATATTATCTTCAAATGATTGTCTCTTATATTTAAAAATTTTCCACTGAAAGAGATCTCTAGACGAGTTTTATTTTATGCGTTTATTTTTTCCCATTTCGATCCACTTTTTCTTTTGCATTTTGATTCATTGGCTTTAAAGTAAGGTGTAGATTTGGACGTTCAACTATAATTATTTTACTTGTATAACTTTTTTGTATGTCTCCCCTTAACTGACCCCCCTCAGGGACTTACCTACTTCAGGTTTGTACAGTCTTCACGAACCCAAGGGACCTGAATGATCTTTTTCTTTCCCATGGGGTTTCACTGTCTTTGGTAAACATGGGTGAAGCATCCCCGGGATGCCTTGGCGCTTTTTCTCTATTTTCGACCCTCTTCCTTGTCATTAAATTTTCACTTTTTCTTTCTTCTTTGTCCTGATCACAAATTCCTTAGCTTTTCCATGTCATTTACCAGTGATATTTTGTTCATATTTGCTTTATTATATATATCCTGTTTTCAATCTTTGTTGGTGTTTATTTATTTTGCTTTTCTTTCTTTCTTTTCTTTTCTTTTTTTTTTTTTTGTTGACTTGCCAACCCGCATGTTTGCAGTGTACGGCGTCCCGTAAGGAGGAAATTGGGATCCTGGGGATACCTTTTGCGTTCCCTTTGGCGCATGCTTCGCTGTAGATGGGTGGCAGGAGTGAGCCCGCTTCTGTCAATCGGCTGGTAGTAAGTCTCTTTGTGGATTCATCCTTAAAGAGACACTGCTGTAGGGCTAGTGCTGCATATAAGAGGTGCTTCGGGCTTCCCGGTGGATCCTCGCCCTGATGCTGCAGTGCTATATCCTGGGTGACCTCCAGGTAAGTGCCGTGCCTGACGTTTGTCAGTACACTGGCAACTGCCTCCCTCGTTGGACTCCATGGTGGATGGAGGCACTCCAGAATGAATACCTATTTCTTCCCATGGATCATTCTCTCTTGTGCCCAGGTAATGGCTTTGTATTACCCAATTCGTCCAGTGCCGATAACATTGCTACACATTGTCGGTTTTTGATTATTTCCCTGCCAAATAATGAAATGTCTAAGGCGTCTCCGTTTGCTATTCAGAAGGCACTTCTAGGTATGGGTGGCAATCCAAAATCAATTAAAAAACTACGTTCAGAAGATTTGATTATAGAAACAAAGTCCGCATTGAAAACTAAATATTTTTTACTTGAGAAAACCTCTTTAAATTTGCCCCTTATGGTCATTCCTCATAAGTCGCTTAGTTCCTGTCTTGGTGTCATTTCTGAACCTGACTTGATGTATACCTCTGATGCGGATATCCTGGAGGGATTCTCTGAACAAGGTGTCACTCAGGTCAGAAGAATAATAGTTAAGAAAGATAACTCTTCCTTTCCGACAAAACATTTGATACTAATATTCAATAGCCCACAACTGCCCACTACAATAAAAGCGGGATATCTAAACTGTCACGTACGTCCATATATTCCGAATCCTCTGCGATGTTTTCAGTGTCAGAGGTTCGGTCATTCAAATGCAGCATGCAGAGGGCAATTAACATGCTCTAGATGTGCGTCTGTTGGACATTCTTCCACGGATTGCCTTCTGGAACCTAGATGTGTTAATTGTCAACAACATCACCCATCTGATTCGAAATTATGTCCGAAATTGACAATTAAAAAAAGAATATAGGAAATTAAAACGACTCAAAAAAATCTCTTATATCGAAGCACATAAACAAATAGTCTCACAGGTTTCTCATTCATATGCCCAAGCTGCAAAATCTTCTCTCTCTGCTACCACCCAAACATTACGAAAGTTTTATGTCCATTTTGACAAATATTAAAACCTTCATCTCTGTCCTCGGCCCCGTTGCCATCCTCCTTCTCCATAAATACTGTCTCCACATCGACAACTTTCACACAGGCACGCATTCAACCACTTACTAAAGAAAACGACATCCAGAACTTCTTCTAAATCTAAGCATTCAATTCCCTTGCTTTATATGGCTCTAAAACATAGACCTCAAAATAAGTGCCGAGAAAAAATAACTTATAAAAATATCTCTCATCCCGCAATAGGTACTAATCCCCAGATATCAATTACGATGAATCCACATACACCCAAAAAAGGAGCTCTCACACCTAGCCTTGACGACGATGACATGATTTTATAAGACATCGATGACTCTTGGTTGACTGATGCTGCGGACGAAATGGAAACATCCCTCCATTTAAAGCCTTCTAAGCAACTTATCCGAAAATAATGTTTGTCGTTGATTATGCTTAGTTTTTCCCATACAGTTTCATTTACTATTATAAGCCTTGCATATTAGTTTTAAATTTTGCTATTTTTCAGCTGTGCAATTTTACTCGAATATTTTTAGCTTTTACTTGATTTTACGTAATTTTATTTTCAATGTGTGATTTGTATATCATGTTTTTACTTCCCCTTTCACCTTGTTTGGCGCAACATAACCATATGTCGCTCTTGCGCCATTAAAATCCACTCTCACTCACTCACTCAACTGACCTCTAAAAAGTTTAAATTTTCTTACATAGTATTGATTTATCGTAAGTCAAATCTGGAATGAAATTTTCCTTAAAATTTTTTTAAATGATTATTTGTTTCTTATGTCAAAGAATGTGACCAAAATTCATAAAAATTTTTCCGATAGAATAAAAGTGTTTCAATAATAAAACAATATCATGATTTAATAAATGTGTGAAGGATATATTTTAACATGCTATTCCTTCTTAAGTAAATCGTTAAGTTTTTCTACATGACCGTAATTTACATTTGATTTCCTATATTTTACAGCTTAATCAATTTTGGTTGCATTTGTTAAATTAAAAAAAATTGCATATTCGTTGAATGTTTTCGAATTTTAACGATACTGTGTAATGAAGATACATACCTTAGATACCCGTGATGTAATCACATTGTAGATTCTCCTCTTCAAGAGTAGAAGCGCTTATTCAATGGCATAAAGTTTAAAAATGCCTTTCCTGTTCAATTGACTAATTATTAACGCAATAAAGGTGACGTGACCAACTGATATTGTTCAAAGGGAAAAAAATCTAGATTTTTAAATATTTTGCTAAGGCTTTAGTTAAAGGATAAATAATCTGTGCAACTACATGAAAGGTAAGAACACTTGTAAATACATATTACATCGATATTCACTTAAACTTTTTAATTATTATATACGAAGAAATAACTGAGATATCTGGGTAACATGTATTTAACATAATAATTGATTCTTATTTACCTATTGTTGTAAATCATAGTAATTAATGTTGATTTGTTTGGTTTCAGGAAGCAGCAGATTGAAGTAACCCGCCGTAGAATTCTATCTCCTGAATTCTACAATGATGACCTTCGAAAGCACAAGAAATGCTGGAAAAAATCTTTAACTCTGAAGGAGAAGTCTAAAGATTAATAAGTGAAATTTAAGTTTCTATTTTTTTTTTTTTTTTTTCAGAATAATTAAGACTTCACGATACTCTGAGATATTAAAACTTTTCAATGCTGCGACTTAATTTAATCTACTTCTTCCTGAAACCAAACAAATCCACATTAATTTGCAGTTATTTATAACATCATAAGGATATATGCGGAATAAATATTATCCTGATAGCTTGGTTATATTTCTTAATGAGCTTTAAATTATTCTATATTTTTATTCTATAACTGGATTTCTTCAACACTAAGATTATTTACTTAACTTTCAAAATTATTTTTAGATTAGAAAGAGCTATTTGATACCGTAGAAATACAAATTCGATGATTATCATCTTTAGATGTGAAACTAGAATCGTATAATAATATATTAATCACTGTATTATTCAGAGTTTTTCCAAACGATTTAGTATCAAAATACAGTCATAATAATGATGCTCAGTCATGTTTAGATGTTTATATATTTTTGGATTTCCTCAGAAATGAAATCTCTTGGAAAGAGCTAATATGTTTAATTGTAATGATATATCACCTGCCTATGATCAAAAATGTAATTACAGTCATTCTAAATCACTCCGGAAAGATTTAAATTATTATCCACCTACACACAACGAGAGACTGAACAAAGATCAATCGTTTCCTCATCATCTGCAGTAGTCTGTAAGAGTTGCTTATTTTGCAATTTGGGAAAGCATGAATCATCGAAGTGTATCGATCCAAATACTTCTGTTAAAAAAGAAAAATTAAAAAATCTGGGTAGATATTTTATTTGTTTTGGCAGAAAGCACTCAGCTAAGGATTATAAAATTAAGATGCAAAAAAACGTACTATTTTGATTTCATACATATTTACTCATTATCACTTTCAACATATATCCTTCATCTATCCTTACAACGTTCTATGCGAATCTTCCATTGTTCGAAACAGTGCTTGAAGTCTTCTGCAGCTCATTAAGGACGCTTGCCGCTTTCTCTTTCATATCTTCAATGGGCAGAAAACTTATTCCTTTTAATGAAGATTTCACCTTTGGAAACAAAAAGAAGTCGCATGGAGCAAGATCTGGTGAATAAGGCGGGTGGTCTAACACTGGAATGCTGCATTGGGCTTGAAACCTCTTGACGGACAATGCAGAATTACTTGTCCTTCCACAATTCGGGTCGATTTTTCATGACTCTTCCATGGAGTTCAGCAAGAATAAGAAGATAGTAATGTTAATTAATGGTTTGACCATCAGAAATCCAGTGAAGGTATACAATCTCATGAATATCGAGGAAAAAAAACAATCATAATTGCTTTGAATTTTGATTTGCTCATTCGAGTTTTTTGGATGTTGGTGAAGTTGGGCTCTTCCTGTGCATTTCAAGATCATAAGTAAAAACCACGATTCGTCACACGTAATGATCCTTTCCAATATGTTTGTGTCATTTTCAATGACATTCAAAGTGTCAGTACAAACATTTTTGTGAGCTTCTAGTTCAAACGGGAGAAATTAAGACACCATTTTGGCACACACTTTTTCATTTTAAACTTCTCGTGTAAAATTTGTTGTACGGATTCTTAGTCGATTCCTACAGTCTTAGCAATCGCAAGAATACTAAACAGACGATTAAATCGAAACAGAATACCCATTTTTTCGTATTGTCATCCGGTTTGACGTGGGAGGGTAACCTGGGCATAAATCGTCTTCAGCGTTTTCTCGGCCATCTTCAAAACGCTTACACCACTCAAAAACACGTGCATGCGAAAAACATTCATTGCCATACACTTCGTTAAATAAATTATAAGTTTCAGGAGCGACTTTTCCTAGTTTCATAAAACTTTTTATTTTGTATTGGAAATATACATCCGAAAATTCCAACTAGCCTAATTTACAGCAAAAGTATTTTTCTGAATTCCAAAATATCGAAGAAGTAGTTAAGTATTTGGTCACTTAACATCTTACATAGCAAATACGTGCACTTAGCTAAAAGGATTGGTAACAAAAAGAAAATAAATTTTTGTTAAAGTTAGAGAAGTGATTAAAAAAAGATTGCTGCATTAAAGTTGAGAAAATGATTGTGCTACTTAGTATAGTCCCAAGAGATGTACAAATATGTTTTTATGATGAGCTTTTGTTTTTGAGAGGAACATATGATATGAAGGACAATATCAAAAATGGTAGTCCCTCTACTTTGGAAACTGGTGAAAATATAAATCTTCTCCGAGTCTATTGATAAAAGCAAGAATAAGTACAACGCATTAAAAAGTACTAACCAAAGCACTAAAAGCAAAGAAAATAAAGGAAAGAAAAACTACAAAGAAAGTAAGTATAAAATTCTGAACATGGCTTTTGACATATTTGCTAGTTAAAGAATCCTTTACAGATATCGAACAAATCCCTCAGAAAATATATTGTCAACCCAAAATGGAAATTACGTAAATTCAAAAAAAAAAAAAAAAAAAAAAAAACTGGGAGTGACAGATGAAATAAAACAAAACATAAAAATGTAAGCAAAAATATGTATTCATTCTGCGTATTTAATGAATATAGAAAAAGAATGATATAAAAAATTAATCAACCAGATTAAAAAATATTACAAAAACTTATGAAACGTCATGCATAGCAACAATGTTCAGACAAATCTCCCACTTCAATAAAATTAAGCTTAAACCAGAAATTTAGCGCAATGAATTCTATCACAGAGAAAAAATACTAATACAAGAAAAACTGTAAAAACTTAAAAAAAAAAGGGGGGGGGAATCGAAAAGAAAAGAAAAAAAATTTAAAGATAGTAAAAAAAAATAATTATTATGTTTTAATTTACTCTTAATAAAATTACATGAAAAATCTGTCTACAGACAATTTTTAAACATATCCAAGTTAGTATAAATATCATGTATTTTTTGTTATAAATCTAAAATTACATAAAATATGTTTATAAATTATGTTGCTAAAATTTCCAGGCTTAACAAATTTCCCCATAAGGATATTTTATGTGTCTTAAAGGAATATTATATCTTTTTTCATATATATTAACAAGAAATATCATTATCTTCTATTTTATTTTTGAAAAAAATCTTAATATTCCGCTTCTTTTATAATTGCATTCAATTTGCAATAAATTTATAAACACTCTGGATAAAAGAGTTAAAAAGTTTTAAGATATTTTTTTTATCATTAATTTGAATGAAAATAACATTATCAGTATATCTGAACATCTTAAAATTATTATATTCAAAAAATTATCTTAATAAAAATATAAGTGAATATTAGAAAATTTATGAAATTACTTGCAGGCCCGTTTTGTGGTTTAAATCTCTTTATGTTTCTAATTTTTAAAAATAAGTAATTTTCATTTAATATTAACGCATAACTGAGTAATTAGATTTTTCCTACACAGTAACCTTATTAATATTAAATTTTTTACAAATCTCTTTCTCAGAAAAATGAGGTTTCTTAATGTTATTAATATATATATATATATATATATATATATATAATGCTATAAATCTATTAGAAATTTCTTTCTGACTAGTTCTCACTACTCTAAATCAGTTATTATTATCATGATGCTCATTATTTAAATTACTGTAGAATTTTTTGCATATAATAACATAATTTTTAGGTGCTTCGTCAACAGAAGTAAGAATATATCTAGCCCAGAGACTAAGAATAGTGGTTTTTAAGTCTTTCAAATAAATATCATCATCATTATTATTAAAATCTAAATTACCAAAGATAAGATTTTAATATCATAATTCATATAGTCTTTAGATTGTTTAAAAGCTTCTATTAGAAAACCACAGTTAATTGCTAATTTAGTAGTAAAATTATCAGTATCTAGGCTAATTTGTTTCTTAACATAAAAAACATTTTTCGAAATTTAAATCTGAAATTAATGCCTTGATTCATAATATCTCTTAACGTTTCTATCCTTATCAATATCCAATTTACCTGCAATCACATGTTGATATTTCTCATTGATATACTCTTTGTAAACATTAGATATACACATATAATTTTTTAAATTTTAGTTAGAGTAATTAAAAAGAATACGGTTTTCCATTTTTTATTGTATTTAAAAACTTTTTAATGTTAATATTTTAATAGGGATTTATTTCTTATATTTATCAAGATGATAGTTAAAATTAATCTTAACAAAATATTTTTTTTCATAAATTTAAAAGGATTATATTATATTATTTTTGCAGCTTTAAATTATAATCTTTCATACTGTATTTATAGAACAAATAGTTATATATCCTTAATTAAATGAATACATATAATCTCAAGTTTATTATCATGTAATAAATGTTCTCTAAATTAATTCCTCTTTTTTAATGCAAAATAAAAAAGTATATATATATAATGAGATAGAAAATATTTGTTAAATAAATAAGGGTACGATTTTCAAATTTCATTGTTGTTTCACTTTAATTGAGAGAAAAAGACAACGCATAATATACATATGGCTGGTAACTTCACCATTTCAATAACAGACAAGAGAGAACAGCGTACAAGCATAAGCGCATAAGAGTATCAGATAAGAGCGTTTTCATTGTGCAGCCGATTTTATAGGTAGGAATATTTGAGAATTTTCTTTCAATCACGTGGACTTACGTAGTACAAGATGAAGGGATACTTGTAAAATTAAAAATATGTATTTATGTTAGTTATGAGATAGGAAACTTATTACTTTTAACTCATAAAATGCTTGAAACGAAATGCAATGGAAATTATATATGCATTGTTACAATATCATATAATTCTTCTACAGTTGTTTGTAATTGAATATCTTATCAGGGAATTAGAAATCATACGACGTAGTAATTGATTTTTAAATCTTCTAGTGATAAAAGTTGTCATATTATGAGTTAGTGTTTTGATATATATTTTTCTTTTTTTAACAAAACTATTGATATCTTCGTAACAAAAATTCAGATAACTTATCAGTCATTGTAGATAAAATGAATGTAGTTTCGCTTAATGTTAAAGTACCATAAATCAATTTTAAGGAAATAATATATACGATTGAAAAAGGGTGAAACATTCACTGAAAACATATCAATTGAATTCTGGAGAAGTCTTATTTTTTGAATAGTGGATCATCGCATAAGACTTTAGATCTTCTGTTTTAAGGTAAGAGAATATTATGGTAATATAACGTATTTTCTTTGTGAACATTATCATCATAAATTCTATTGGAAACATTTCTATGTAATTTTATGTAAATTAAAAATAAAAATATTTTATATAATTAAGGAAACACTTTAGAAACTATCGAGAAGACAGATGTACTTTTAATCAGTAACACACACACTCACACACATATACACACTCACACACATATACACACTCACACATACATACACGCACAAAATTTATATATATACAATTTATAAGAAAACTGTGTTAAACTAATTAATAACAGTTTCCTCCATTTCATTATTAATGCTGGTTTAAGTGAACTAATAATTATAAAAGAGTCTTAGCTCTCTCTTAACTGATAACGTAATTTTAAACTCTGCTGTAGTTTAAGAAGACATGCATTTTGCTTGTAATCTATTTGTGAGCTGCTATGTCTGTCTGTTATTTGAGTAGTTTTTGAGACTTTTTTAGAAAACTTATCACTCTCTTAATTTTATTATACCTTGATATTTTAAGTATAATACTTTTCTTGAAAAAAAACTGTTAGAACTCTGAATCTTAATAAAAACAAACAAAAAAAACCTCCTAGAATAAATGAATGAAATCTTTAATAAAGAACATCGTAAGATATTAAAATTTCAATTTTTTTAAAATCTGAAAATGTATCAAAATAATAAAAAAATACTCAGTTGCGTGTAATATAATAGATTTAACTAATTATATTAATTCAAAATATTTATTTAAAAAATTTATAAATGAATGAGAGATTCTTTACACTATAAACTATTTTATTTTTGTACCCCTTTTGACACCATTTTCTTCGTAGATTTTATTAACGTGAAAAATGTCATGATGTAAAACTCAATATTAATCTTAAATCTTTAAGTTAAACTTTTGTACTAATATGCATGAATCTTTCTAGACCACGAAATGAGCATTTGTTTCAAGTACTTATATTTCTAAATTGTATTTTATCTTTAGATGAGGCTTTTACTATTAGCAATCATTCTTCCTTGCGCTTTTGGAGCTGAAACATTTTGCTCAAACGATACAGCATGCCCTGAAGGTAATTATTTTACAGTTTCAATTCCATATATGTTAATATCAAAGGAGTAACATAATAAATATATCTAATACTTCAGGTTTCGTATTTTCTTATGTATTTATAAACAATGTACTAAAAATAGATCTTTGAAAATAAAATAATATAAAATCCTGTGTCAATTGGGAGACAGTTTTCAAATAATCAAAGCTAAAAATTTAAGATAATATTTCTTAAAAACAAGGAAGAATATTTTAAATTAATTTTTTGAATGATCTATCTTCAAGATTATATTTGCACATTGCCAAAATGTGCAACTATGTGCCTAATTTTTATTATAATTTTATTTATTTTCTTCTTAGTAAAATAGCGTGTAATACAGCAAAAATTTGATGCATTTCTTAAATTTAATATCATTCATAGATTCCTTCTGGCATATCCAACTTGCAAAATTGTTAATGGAATAAAATAACAAAATAATTTATAATACATAAGCATAAATATAGCAATATTTATTAAAATTGAAAAACTCCTCCCTTTATCACTTAAATTGTAAGCGCGTGTGTTGCTTCTGAATTGTACATATAAGGTAAAATATATATTCCATATTAAGATACAAGGTTTATCCAAAAAATATCAGAACTGAAGTCATAAAAAGAATTTTATTGAAGATATATGTATAGAAAGTGAGAATAGTTTTCAAAATATGATCTCGTATCAATACACAGATTCCAGTGCTTTTTCCAGTTTTCGAACATACCCTGGATGTCTGTAACAGCAAAGCTGTTCAGGTATACCTTCGTAGCCTCTTGAATTGTCTAAATCATCCCGAAACGATGTCTTTTCAGGAATTTTCCCCCTTAGGAACAAAAAGATGTACCAGGGAACCAGATATGGAATGTACGGGGGTTGAGATAGCATTGCAAAGTTGTGTTTTGTTAATATTTCTCTCATATAGTTCGCGATGTGAGACTGGGGCATTATCGTGATCGAGCATTCATATATTGTCAGTTTTTTTTTTCAGACGAAGCGGACCCTAATCCTCAAACATCCGAATACTTCTGCATAAAATGTTCCGTTCACTGCTTGTCCCGCAAGCACAAACTGTGGATCATATCTTTCACATCGTAGTAGATACGAGCATCGACGTCTTCCCTGCCATCTTTGATTTTTTTTTTTTTTTTTGAGCCACTCAAAAATACGCGTTCCAGACATGATTTTGACCTTGTAATTCTGGTTAATCATATCGAAAGTTTCCGTAGCAGATTCAAAATTAAACTAAACTCGAACTAATATTTAAGCTCAAAATTTGATAACGTAAATAGCAAGCGACACTTGTTATAACAATTCTTATAATAGCAAGCGACACTTTCATTTTTGACGTAAACACTAATCACACTTTCCATTTGTGAGAGATCTACACACTCTAACGGCTCGGACACTACTGACATGGGTCTTTTAATTTAGATCATATTCCCCATTCCACCCAAAGGGATCCTCATTTACTCCTTTCCATTTGTGGCTGGAAAAACCGAGTCCGATACTTATTGGAAAAATCGTGCATAAAACGAAATATATTCAAAATTAAGATTGTCACTTACGCATATTAAACTGCATTTAGGAAATAATTGATCAAAAAATAATTTTGAAATGTTACACGAGACACCAATTTTAATGAAATTGATACTGCATTTTAAAAATCTGTTATCAACTCGGTTCTTTGTAAATGCAATACATTTGTTGTATTAGTCAGAAATGTGTGATTAAAATCAGTACTGCTAAAGACTAATCTCTAATATAAATTGAAATTAGTCAGTATTTCAATTCAGTCAAATGCATTCTTTCCCACTTAACATCTTGCAGCAAATAGCATGTCACGTAACTCGTATTTAAAAATTAAACCAGGCAGTTGTTTGAGAAGATAGTACATTGACTCTTAATATATTTTAAAAATTGTTTGATAAATTCAAAAAAATAAATAAATAAATAAAAGAGAGATTTCTTAAAACTTTATGCACCTAACAAATAACTCTACTTTTAAGGGAAGTGATAAATTGACAAAAATATCCATAATAAAATAGTCACGTTCTTATGACTGCTGACTGTAATTAGTTTTATTAAATATTTCAATTTTCTATTCATGGGAAATGTAAATTTTAAATATTTCTTGATATCATTAACACCCTTTAAATTTGTTATAATATATATCTAAAATATGTCTAGTTTTATAAGTTTGCATTATTATTGTGAATTAAGGCTGTCTTTGTTTTCGTCGAGTCGCGGGTTCGAGTCTTGATGCCACTTAAGACCCGTCACCCAATTTTTAAGACATTAACAAATAGATTACGCACTTAGCTATATAATTTATGATTTTTTTTATTGCGAAAAAATATTCATGTCGAAATATAATTTAAAGTTAGTTATAAAATCTCTGATTTTTTTTGAATTATATTATTTATGTTTAGAACTGGAATATTATTGCATTTCTATTATATTTGTGCAGTTTAAATGATTCCCGCTAATTTAAAGGTATACCAATGTTGTTTGAAAAGCATACAGAATTGATTGATTGACTGATGAATGTAGAATATTGACTGAAGAATATAGAATAACAAATGATATATATATATATATATATATATATATATATATATATTCAAATCCAAGACTTGACGTCACGTCGGATGCAAGTCTGTGAGCATGATCACTAGGCTACCCGGCCATGCTGTTCACGAACTAAATGCTTTGAACATTCGGTTATTAATGTCATCAGTTGTATGAAAGGAATTGCATCGATGAATTTTAACTGCAGATGGGGATTACACAAATGGAAAAATATCCAGACATTACAAATAGCTTATTGTTAAGGCGTCCTCTTTTTGAGATTTATAAATAGGGGGACTCCCTATTCTTATAGGATTTTCAAAGCATATATATATACATACAGTGGCTCCCAAAACAGAGTATATACCTCTCTTTCCTTACTTTGAAAATACAAACAAATGGTAAAAAGTTTAATGCAAAGTTTTTTTTAATAGGAATAATAAATCACTCCTTAAATAAGATATTTATTCGAACAATTAATATAATAATAATATTATTTGCATTCTCTGACTAAATGACGCTAAATAATGTCTCAAAATAAAGTATACACTTCGTAGAAAATGATCACAGCCTGATAAATTAGCTACTACTATTTTACTAAAGGTTTTGCGTTTAATACTGACATTGGAGTTAGATCCTAATGTGTAAGTTCCTTGTAGAAATATAAATTTTTAATCTTCAAAATGAATTTCAGATTGGAAACTGCAGTTCAAATTAGAGAACTGATCGTTAAAATAGCTGAAGAAGGTAAATCTCTAAGAAAAATTGCAAAAGTATAGTTCAGCAAAGTTATGAATGTGTTCAAAAAATCACCAAAAAGTATGAAGAGTTGGGACACGTTAAAACTATTCTTTGAAGAAGACAAAAGGAGATCTTGGATGACAGAACTCAGAGGAGGATCCTACGAAAAGTGACCGAAACTCCTGTGCTCTTAAAATTGCTGCAGCTACTTCTACGATACAAAGACTGTTTCTGCAGAAACAATTAGAAGAGTACTCAGGAAAGCAGGCTTTAATGGATGTGTGGCCAGGAGAAAACTTTCATTTCTCAACGAAATCAGGAGAAAAGGTGTTCATTTGCTGAAAATTATATTTCAAGGTCTCTAGGCTTCTGGAATCAAGCTACATTCAGTGATGAGAACAAATTTCATGTTTTGGAAGTGATGGGCGATGCTACGTTTGGCAGAAGCCTCATAGAGAGTTGCTTGCGGAAAACTTCAATCCTACTCTCAAATAAAGAAAAATAAAAAGTTTTTATATGGTGGCAAAGTTTATTAAAGAAAATTTTTGAAATATTAGTCGAAACTGGTTGGAAATATCTAAATATTGCATTGTTAGGCAAGTAAGAACGGTTCCCAAAATTTCAAAGCTCCAGCTTGATGGGAAGTTGGTTAAATTAACGATCGAAAATTTGATGACACACACACACTCACACCAAGTGAAATTCAGAAAAACGTTGTAATATAGAGGTAGCACTGTACTCGTATGGGGCTCGCATGTTAGCCAATGGTGGGAAGTTTAGTGTTTATTGGTCAGATCATGGTCAAATTTCAATACTTGAACATTCTAAAAAATAATTTAAATCAAAGTGCTGAAAAGTTGGGTTTAGGATCAAGTTTCCTTCCTCGACACGATAATGATCCTAAGCATATAGCTAAAATTTTTCAGTTGGGGCTGTTGTACAACTGTAGAAGGCAATTGAAAACTCCACCACAATCACCTACTCTCAACGTAGGTGATTCTGATCTCAAAATTTATGGTCACAATTGGAAAAAACTGTCTAAAAACATCATATCACGAGTAAAGACAATTTAAAAACTGTTTTAAGAAAATAATAGGCTGAAATCACAAGTGAAACAACCCAGAATTCTGTTATATCGATGCCACGCAGTCTGGAAGCCGTTATTAATTCGAAAAAGTGTGCAACCAAATATTAGTTTGAGTTCTTACATTTTCATTTAATAGTTATGTCAGATGGATACTCAATTTTGTGATTTAATATGTTGTAGTTTCTGTTTAAAATTGTGTAATTAATTTTTTAAACGGGTTTCATACTTGTTTCCTCGTCTAGTGTATTTCATAAAAATATATATATTATCATTTAGATATATATTTATTTTATATAAATATTCAGTTTGGCTTTTCTATACCTTTAGTTCATACTCAATTTCGATATCCATTGTATATATATGTGATCTTGCATAACCATAAATACGAAAATTATCTGAACCATTTTTGGACATAAATGAATGTTTCTATTCAAATATAAATAAATGTTCTTCAAGATGTCAGAATTTGATTATGATTTTGATTATATCGTTGTACATTTTGCTGAGAAATTATATTTTACTATACATTTGTTTCAGGCACTAAATGTTGTACCACCCATGATGGTCAAATTCGATGCTGTAACATACGAGATTCCGGTTCTGATCCCACGTTTGTCAGAAGCACAAGTCCTTTGAAAGCTGTCCCTGCAGATCCGCCACACAAATTTTCAAATGCTTCGGGGTATTTCGATTTCTGTATAACAGGCCATAATTGCGTTGGGCCATGTTGTGACGATGGTTGCTGTCCATTGGAAGATGGAAATTGCTGCAATGGCATATGCTGCGCTGAAGGTTATCAGTGCTGTGGTGGCACATCAGATAACAAGGAAGAATGGTGTTGCCGCTGGAGACAGACATGTGCAACCTATGCGACAGGCATCTGTTTCAATAAAGGTTCCATTTTCGTGCCTTCAATGTTTTTACTCTTCAGTATAGTCACAATTCGACTATGGTTTTGTAGAAATCTTTTTTAATGAAAGAAGCATTAAACCTGTTAGAAAGTCTATTTTTGATATGTGTTATATCTATATATCTGTCCTCGTCTGTTAAATCAATAAATCTATGAACTTGACTTTGTGTAAATTTATTGAATGGTACAAATGTTGTTTAAATGTTGTTATTTATAAATGGAATATTATACAAATGATATAAATAAATGCGAAATTGTTTTCTTACAACCTCATACATATGTCAAAGAAACCTCTGCTTAAGATTCAGAATTAAAATATCCTATTTCTCATAATGAAAAAGACGTAAATGTTTATCACTAAAAATATAAATTAGAAACTAGTGTCATTTAAGGCTACAATATATTTTTTTGTTAAATTATACATACTAAGGTTTCTTCTTACTTGGGTAGACTCATTAGAATTATCAATTGCTTTGGGTCATTACTTGAAAAACTTTCCAATTTGTCTGAATCCGTCACTTCGAGGGAATAAAAAAATTAATAGTGTGTTATTTATTCAAAAGTTAATGGCTTTTAAAGCAACAATTTAGTTAAAATTCAAAAAATAAGCTTATTAAATAAAATATATTGATCTCGTAATTCATCTTATGATAAAATGACAACAGATATGTTACCATACTTATACCTTTTTTGGAATATATTAAAACAAGGCTTTTCTTAACAACTAAGTTGTTAATTTAACATTTCCTAAAATGATGAAAATAGCATCTCAAAAAGGGACCATGGAAGATTTAGTTTGATCAATTGATTGCTTATTAACGTAGTATTTAGAAGCTACTCGAGGGTTATTGGCCACGGACCTTACAACTTTGAGCCTCGGACCAGTGGCTAGAACGACGTATGAGAAGTCACCTTCCTCTCCAAACTTCCACCCCACGCCAAAAGGAGGACTTGAGATCTCGACTAGAATTAACGTGCATCATCCCCACTACACGGTGGGGTCGATGCACGTTAGTCTTTAGTCACATCACGACTCGACAGAAACAATGCCATTTGCGAGTTTGCAACGATGACTACTAGTCTACAGCGACCACCAATATTATGTAAGATTCCCAATGAAATTAGATAAATGTTATAAAATAAAACACAAATATCGAATTATTCATATCAAAGTTTCATAATTAGTTAGTAAATTAAGTCTGACTATCTTGAACTGTCTATGGCATTTTCAGAAAGCTACAGATAAATATGGCAGGGGAGAGGTTCCCGCCACTAGATTATATGTGAACCCTATGACCTCTAACACTCAGGATTCGGGGGCCTCCATTCATACAAATGCGGCATTTTCATGAAGTTAGATGTAAATGGTTTTTCTTTTATGAGAGTCGAATATTGTTTCCTTTCTTTTTGAGAAATTTATAATTTTCAGTTTAAGTAATCGAGTTCTTTTGATTTTATCTTACTAAAATAATTGAGAGTTATGATCGTATTCCAATGTTTTGTAGATGAACATTCATATGTTACACATGATTAGTTCAATAATTATAATTATCAGATCTAATAATAATGAAATGTTAAAAATGACTCATAAAACATTTCAAAATATTTCAAAGTATTGAATATGATCCTATTATAAGAATATATAATAATAATTTTAAAAATGAATAACAATACTTATGTATTCACTTACCAGTGTTCTCCTTAATTAAAATGTATCTAAATATTATCGGAAAGAATCTCAGATGAGAATAATCTGAAAAGAAGAAGAAAGAAAAGAGAATTGCAAATGACATGCTGAAGCTCTCTATTCGATAGACCTAAATTCAGCAAACATAATAATGAAGGTATTTAGAAAATTATTTATAAATTTTTTGAAAAAATCTTAAATTCAAAAAAAAAAAAAAAAAAAAGCCATCCTGTGAATGTTAATGAGGTAACCGATTAAAAACATACTTTATAAGCCTAAAAATTATGGTCAAAATTTAAATGCAAATAAATAAAGTTTAAATGTAATGATAACAAGAGGACAAGTTACTTCGAAAAAATATTATCGATTGGTAATATTAATGAGTCAAAGTAAAAAACAACCGAGTTAAACACTGATAAAAATAATACATTTAATTATATTTTTATCATTGCAATACCTGTAACATTTTTAAAAGAAAGCTCTTCCTCTTAAAAACCAGAAAAGGACAAAAAAGATTTCTTTTTAAAAATTAGAAAGACAAATTTGTTTCCCTTTTATTTTATATATTTAACTTCTCTCTCATTCAATTAATTAAAACAATATGACAAAAATTATAACTATACTTGAGCATTTGTAATACTTATTTTTGAGATATCAAAGTGTTATGCTTTTGTACTTCTTTTACATTTAATATATCTGTCAAGAATATTTTTGAGAAACAAAAAAAAAAAGAAAGCCTTGTGAAAAGAAAAAAGAAAGAATATTTCAGACAATAATGCAAAAAGAAATATATATTATTGTCTAGATTAATTAATAAAGCGAAGCCTAATTATGTATTGTCATTTCAAATATACCTTCCCGCATAGCTCTTGGCACTTTCCTTCTTTACGTAGGTACGGGCTTCACGAACCCGAGTGACGTGATCTTTTTCTTTCCCATATGATTTATTGACTTCGGTAAACACGGGTGTCGCGCCCCCGGAATGATCTAGAGATCATTCTCTGTTTTTGACACTTGTCAACTAATTTTTATCATTTTTTTCAATTTTTTCTAACGCCTAAATCACAATTATGCCTTATTTGGCGCAACATAGATGCATCTGACTCTGACTATAAACCATTATCACTCACTCACTCCAGAGGTTACAGAATTTGAGTGTGCCTTATAAGTTTTATTATAAATTGTAACTATTGTTATTTATCAATTATTTAACTGCTCTTCTTCAGTAACTTATAAGAACGAATTACTGGAGTATAAAATCATCGATTGGTTACTACAGTTTTAAGAAAATAATCAAATTTCTAGAAAAGATTCCAGTTTTAAGAAAAGATTTCAGATTTTGTAGTAGTAAAGAAACTAAAAAAAATGTCATGTTGTTAGTTATTGTATCACTAAACTCTCATAATCTACATTTTATAACAACATGCATAAATAATAATGGGAATTTTTATAACTATAAAACAAATTAAATTATGAAAAATACTGCAGATCGTGAAAATACAGCTAATACAAGAAAACACAATGGTCACAGAAATTTTGAACAATTTTCATTATAAAATAATTTATTATAAGTAACCACACACACTCTCCTTTATTGTACAATATTTGTGTAAACATATTTCAAGCATATATATAAATGTATATATTCTTTTCATAAATATTTTTCTAATTTTCTGAAAATTCTCACACAGAGAATGTACACTGGAGTTCAAAATTAAGAGAATATGCATATTTTGAAGAATTTCATGAAAAGAATTGAACTAAATTTAAAATTACTGGTTCGAAACAAAGATGCAAATTTTGTACGTCGAATATGTAAGCGTATATGTGTATGGAGGTGGAACTAGTCGAAAAACAGGATTTATAAGCTCTCCTACCAAAATACTCATTTCGTTCGCTAGCGCATTTCGCCGAATTTCTTGGTTTTTTTTTTGCAGCAAGCGCTTGATTTCAAATTCAAACAGTAAAAGTGAGTAACAACCAATGTTTAGATGATGAAATGAGGTGGCGGATTGTGGGTAGGCTAGAAGTAGGCCAATCTCAAATCCAGATTTACAGAGAATTTAATTTAACGCCCAGCGTCGTGTCCAACTTATAGATACAGTTTACGGTTTCCGGATCCATCTAGAGAAAGCCTGGGCAAGGTTGTGCAAGAGCCTTTACGACCATATGTTAGATCACCATTTTTTCATTACAGCGAGGTGTAACATGGAGGCTTCAGCTTCTCAGGTCTTTCATGAGTTGTATGCAGCCACAATAACTCGAGTTTAAAAAGTTACTGTTTCTAGAGGTCTTCATGAGAGAGGGCTGCTTGCAAGCACACCTGTTCTTTGCGTTCCGCTCAGTTCTGCGAACAGGAGAGTCTACTCAAAATGATGTAGAGATCATATAGATTGGAGCATGAATCAATGGGGGATCATTCTATTCACTAATGAGGCTGGCCTTAGTCTAACTAGTGATTTTCTCCGTACTTTCATATGGAGAGATCCAGGGTTTCCCTACTTGCCCTCCAATGTCCTCGAAATAAACCATTACGGCAGCGGAGGCTGGATGGTCTGGGCAGGCATCCTTTTGGATGGCCACACACACTTCCATGTCTTTGAAAGAGGCACTGCAACTCTTGAGAGGTATAGGAAAGAGATCTTGGAACCATATATCCACCTTTTCAGGGGTCCAATCGGGCTTGATTTCATTTTAATGGATGACTACGCGAGGTCACATAGAGCTCAGCTGGTCGACGATTTTCTGGAAAGTGAGGAAATTCACCGGATGGATTGTCCAGCCAGATCTCCACACTTCAATTCTATAGAGCATGCCTGGGACGCTCTGAAGAGGTTAACTGCTATTCGCAAGCCCCTTCCGAGAACCATCCACGACCTGAAAACAGAGTTGCTGAACTATTGGGACTAATTGCCTCAGGAACTCATAAACTCCTTATTTTCAGCATAAAATCACGTTGTGAGGCCTATATATCTGTAAGAGGAGACCACATACGCCTTCTTAACCCATTTTTTTGTTCTATTCTGCAACTGTTGTTTCATACCTTGCGACTCCGATGAGTGTTATGCACGATCATGCATGTGTATTATAACAGTTGAATAGTTATTGTTTTATATTTTATCAACCCTATGTAAGCACCGAATTTCATTAAAATCTGTCCAGTAGTTCTAGAGATACCCGACCAAATCAAAAAATTCTCTTAATTTTGAACAACAGTGTATTTTTCAAATGAAACGACGAAGGATACGGGCATATAAAAGAATAATTTTTAATCACAAATATTTTTCACTTTTTACAGTCTCAAAATAAACTTGCAAGATTTATAATGTCTAATTTCTTTCATAGCAGCTTAATTATTTGAATAATTTTTCAAGGAATTTTATTTTTCTTTGTGTCACCATTCTTATTTCACTTATTCTTAATGTATTTTAAATGTATACATATATTTTTTTTCATAGTTCCTCTCCATTTAAACCTGCTCTAGAGAAAAAGAGCCAATAACATTCTTCCTCTGAATATCTGTAAATACAGGATACTATTCAAACATCCCGTGACGAATATCTCAAAAAATTGTCTGTTTGATTTCTATTCTGAATAGTAAATAAATGTTTGCGGAAAATTAAACACAGAGAGAGGGTAATAATTTCTAGGAAATCGTCACATTCCACACAAATCGCGAAAACAAGGAAAATATATAAAAAAAATTGTTTTATGTAAAGTTTACAAAGATTGTTCTATGTAAAGTTATTTAGACACCAAAGGTGATAACTTTTTAAAAAATAATTAAAATTGAATATCTTTTATTAGCTAAATAAATATAGTTAAAATCATAGTAAATGATAAATTATTAAAGTTAATATTTCAAGCTAAATGTAATTATCACTGCCGCAAAATAAAAATGAACAAGTCACGTGAATTTAACAATTTATTTTGAAATGAGATGAGGTTTATGACATTTGTTTGGACAATTTATGGTTGTGTGACTAAATCAGTAGCATCTGTGGCGGCTAATAAATATAAAATGAGAAGAGCGCAAATAAATTAAAATAAAATTATCTTTTTATTATAATCTGTAAGTAATAAAGTTCTTTATTTTTATCTCAATTAAAGGTAAATGTATCAGATAAATAGCATTTCTGAAAACAATATTGACTGTTCGATTATTTGTTGTACAAATAGCAGTTTTTTGTCATGAGAGAAATTTTACTGTTGAGGTCTACATGATTTTACTTTCACGTACAACGCAAAATGACTCTGCTTCTTTTTGTGTTACGTAAATCTTTGTAAGAATATTTATAAAAAAAGCTTTAGAAGGCTCTATTTAAAATATTATTGATTTAACTTTACTAGATTAATAATTAGGGGCAATTAAGATAAGCTGAATTACAATTTATTTTAAAACTAAATTAAAATGTATTACACGGAGACAAATATCTTTTTAATTCCTTCTTATTTTAATATTAGGTTTCTAACAGTAGTTGTATAATGAAACATTTTGGTATTCTTCATGTGAATGTTTCTTTTACATATTTATTTTTCCTTTGAGTACATATGGTGACTCTATGGAAAAAATACTTAATAATAATTTTTCACATTACAAAGCTATTTCAATTATATTTATATCAACGTTTTATAAATGCTATGTTTCGCTTAATTTTAATATTTTTCCCCTCTTAATATTGAGAAACAGTAGTTAAAGAATTAATCCAATTAAATGGAGCAGGCACATTACGTCAAAGCAATACAATTTATTCTTAAAACAAACATATATACCCCTATATAAATTTAACTCTTATCAAAACTTTTTACTTTTTTTTTTTAAGAAAAATTAAAAAATGCGTCTTTTTATTCACAATAATGTTAAGTATTTAGAGATCATCAATAGATTATCATACTTGAAATAGACTTTACCTAATGCTATAAAAATGAATTCAGACTCGAATTAATTTTTATGAAGGTAAAAAAGGTAAAATAATGCTTCAATAATACCTATTTGTCCTTAAAATTAAGAAGCATTCTACAAATACTCCATTCTTTTAAGTCAATATACAGAGTGCAAATCCATTTGAAGTTAAAAATACATGTGACGAAATATAGAGCATATCGAAAGCAGAAAAAAAAATAATATTCCAAAACCAAATAGCATATTAAAATATACTACTGTTTAAAAAATTGTAGAACCAGAATAGCGTATTATTATTGGAGTATACTTTGTAGTTAAATTTGCATATTGAATTTTTATCCTATTCTTTAATTTTAAATGAGATGTTTTATATTTTTTTTTCTTCCATGCATTTTTTTATAACAATGTGAGACGTGGTCTCTTTCAGGTGGACTTCTTCATCTTCTTTTTATGCATTACAGAAGGGGGAAGGTCACATTACACTTTAAAATATGGAAATCATTGTTTTTATATTTATTTTTCAAAATCTAAAAAAACCCCGATTTTGTATTTTAATCTTGGAAAAATACACAATTGAGCAATACCTGAAAATTATCCAATCTTATTATGCAAATGATAGATCCATTATTTATTAATGCAATGCGAGAGATATTGGCTACTGAACTCGTTGAGCTTCAGTCAAGTGACGATGACGACACCTGAGCTGGTGCCTTCCTCTCCAAACTTCCCCACATGCATATGGGAGGACTCTGGAACCTCTGCACATTTAACGTGCATCAGCCTGATTACACTGCTGGTTTTTAATGGCATCGGTGCTCGAACCCTCGATTCCGCAAAACAACGCCAGCTGTGAGTTCGCGACCATGACCATTGGGCTTACTATGTAAATAAAGGCTCCCTTGTTCTCACACAGAGAGCACATATTCTTCATTTTCATTTTAAAAATGCCTTCTTCTAGGTCTGGAATGTTCACAAATTTTGTGTACCCACTGTAGGTGATGTGGGAGTAGCCAGATGAAGACACTCACACTGTTCCAGATAAAACTTTAAGTGATGATATTAATTTTTGAAGAAATAATCGTTTTCAGGAATTCAAAAGCTATATGGTCGCCTCGTTCCTGTGATAACACTGCACCGTTTTTTCCCCTCTCTGTGGATATCTTAAACATCGTATTTTCACCAATAAACCTGAAACCACTGCTTCGCTCAAGATTAACATTCGTCAAAAAATTCAAAAGGATATATGAAGGGATGTAAGAAGCATAGCAAGAGCTGTTACGAAAAACGAGATGGAAAGATCGTATGTTTGCGAACCAGACAATGATGCTCATCTAAGAAATATGGTTTTTCATACCTAATTCAAAAACGCATTTCCACCCTTCCCCATACAATGTACAACATGATATATGAAAATAAATACATATGACACTAAAAACATTTAAAACTATATTAATTATAAAATTCTAAATCGACTTTCGGCTCACTCTGCTTAACATTCATACATAAAATGAAATCAAAGATGAATTCAATTAATTATTTTGTATATGTACTTTATGAAAAGAGTAAGAGTAATGTACTTTCTTCTTAGCATAGTAAATATCAATGCATAGATAACAGTTTACATATTTTAGGCTTTAATAATACATATAACATATTCAAGAAATTTTTCATGCTTCTCAAAGACGGATAAATGAAGAAACTACTGTTACCTCAAAAAGTCTACTGAATTCCAACTCGATATTCTTGATAACAAATACAATTCGCCGTCAGGGGATAATTTTCTTAAGCACGAGCCTCACCCTAAACACCCTAATGATCTTTTTCCTTTCCCATGGCGTTTACTGTCTTTGGTAAACATGGTTAACGCGTCCTCGGGATACCTTAGCGATCATTCTCTATTTATGGCCTTCTTTCTTATCAACCATTTTTTTTTACCTTTCATCCTTTTCCAAGCGTTTAGATTACAGATACACTTTGTTTGGGGCAGCATAGCCATGTCTGGTTCTTGTGCCATTAAAATTCACCACACTCATAACAAATACAACTCATATACAACTATGGGATATTGGACTATTCGCAACATTCTCTTCACTAGCCTTGGGGACTTTATAATAACTTGAATTGCATAAAATTAGAATTTCAATCCCAAGCAAAATGAAATATGATTCGGTAAATTAGACGAAGATAAAAATGAATTGAATTAGTATGAAAAATTATTGAAGGAGATACGTGATAATGACTTGTTGATAAAGATTTATAACTGGGATTGAAGCATCTTAATTAGTTCTGTGGATTGAAGCGATTTCTAGTTAAAGTATTAAGATACGAATTAGCTGTTTCTGTGAATTGATTAAATCAGAACGAGTGAATTGGTAAGCTAAGAGTTTATTAGTTGATCCTAATTTAGATTTGACACATTAAATGGAATTCGAGAGAGAGCGTCCTTTTCTATCCTCCATACATAAATAAAAAATATTTTATCTTGTACTCATGTATTATCAATTGGAGTCGCGTACGTAATAACTGTTTATTCAAAAGGAACAAAGGCCATTGAATTGAATAATAAAAGCAGTCAACACAACTGTATAAAAAAGAATTTACGAAATTTAATTATTTATATAAAGGTGATGAGTTGATTGTTGTCTCATCCACGTAATCACAAACTCCTTGAAATCTATCATTTGCCCTTGGTTAAGAATCTTCGCATTAGACGAGAAGATAGCAGCAATAAATCATCACAATCCTCGGTGAACCAATGCAATTTTCTACGACCCCCGACCGCCGGTTGCATCCGCTTTTGTTTTGTAGATGATCATTTTCTTTCCCCGGGCCCTGGAGCATCCCCTTCCCACCTGAATTTAACAAGGTTGGGCGCGCGTCTGCCTCGTGCCACGAGCGTTCTTTGCCCTCCCCCATCACACGGGGGCATTCTTGCCTCTCATCCTAACAGTTATACGGGCCGGTCCCATGGCAGTAATGCTCTGCTTTCCCACCTACAATGAGGACGTGCTACGCATCGACGATGAAGACCCGCACCTCACGGGTCACTCAGTCTGGGTATATAAATGAAAATACACAGAATTCAATAGGAGAGAGTTACGAAACGATTCTCTTCAAAGCAATTGATGACTCAGTATCTGGAACGTAAATCTAGTTTTGATAAAGGAGTGAATCAGCAGAAGAAAGTGTAATGAAACTTTTTTTAAAAATGGACTGCAAATGGATTCCCTGTCTCATCTGTGAGCAAATGCATCTTAAAATTTAGTAAATTTGGTTTTCATATTTTACTATGAAAAAAAAAAAAAAATTAGTGGGAAACATTGGAAAATTGCTTGAAATTTTTTTTAAAAAAAGAGATTATTATATTTCTTTAAATATGATTATAAAATATTAACAATAGAATTTCCCGACTTTTGGTCTGTTAACGGATAAATATCAAATGCATTTCTTTTCATCATAATGGAAACCATGTAGTAACTTGATTTCTTCCTGATTTTCTTTCTTTTTTT
>BMAW01015162.1:135911-248274 GCA_019974015.1 Nephila pilipes | reverse complement strand
ATATCAAATGCATTTCTTTTCATCATAATGGAAACCATGTAGTAACTTGATTTCTTCCTGATTTTCTTTCTTTTTTTTGTATATTAAAGGAATATATCAAATGCATTTCTTGCTATTTTATAATGAGGATCATGTGGTATCCTAATTCCCTTTTTTTTTTTTTTGGATTGTGCGGCCGCGGTAGCCTAGTTGTGTACTCACGGTGACTGTTGTTTTCTTAGAGTCATGGGTTCAAACCCTGATGCCATTAAAAACCCACTGTATAGTGGGGTTGATGCACGTTAAACCTGGTTCGAGATTCCAAGTTTCCCATTGACATGGTGTGGAAGTTTGGAGAGGGAGATGCCAGCTCAAGTGTCGCCCTCGTCACCAGACCAAGGTTCAAAATAACGAGATCCATGCCCAATAGCCCTTTGATTTTCAATGGGAAATTAATAAAAATTAAATCTATATTTTATGTTGCAGCAAAAAAAAATTACTTTTGATTTGCAGATGAAAATTTTATATAAAAGTATGAAAATGCTTTCCCTAAAAGTTAGTATAAAAAATTTCATACTTCGTCTGCCACTGTAAAATCAAATGGTCGTATAACATATGATTATTTGTAGAAATGCATGATTATATGCTAAACTTGTGCATTGAAGTTAAATTACTGATTTTATCAAAAAGTCAATGAAAAAGTTTCTGTTATTTTCAATATACTTACGTATATGAATATCATTTAAAAATGTAATATTTCATTCTTTGAATCATTTCAGATCTTCAGTTATTTTTCTTCCGGACAAAAGTGATTTTTATGCTAATACATTGTGCGGCCATTGCTAGACCTAGGAAAATAACAAGGATGTAGAGATGACGAAACGTTTTTCACATGTCAGTTTGGGAAATGAATATATCTCAGCTAATTAAAAACCTGCTTTATCCAAATCATCACTCAACCTGTCAGCATCTCAATAACATGAGCTGCTTTTAATTTTGTTGGGTGCGTTGTCATGGAAACATATTAAAAATGACTGTACCGACGAGATAAACGCAATTTAGTTCTAATTAATTCAAAATATAAAGCATATTCAAATTTTGTATTAAATACCAACTACATAACACTTTTCACAAAGTTTAAAAAAAATATGAACTGTTTCAACACTTTAGCAATTTTGCAATCATTACATGTTTTGTTACTTATTTTTGATAAGTTATGCTTACTTTAGTTTATTCAATCGCTTAAACTATCCTATTGGTAAAAAAAAAACTAATTATTATAAATTTATTATTAAAACCTCTTACGAAGAAATAAATGAAAGGTATGATGCATGTGGAATTTACTAAAAATAGGAGACCAAATGAAGAGAAAATATTTCTTTGTTGCAAACGTTTCTGAAAAAAAAAAAATTCTTTGTAAAGGATTAATTGAATTATGTTGATTTTGAATAAATTGGTTTATCAGAAATAAGTAAAACATAATATCGATGACAATTTATTTAATAACTATCATTTTCATCAAGAAGAGATTCCAGTGTCGAAAATCCTAAAGATCAACATCCTTTAGATAAACTTCCTGAGGGGTTAAAGAAGACGTGAATAGAAGAGAGCACGCGAAGCTATAACTAGTTTTAAATTTCTTCTTTTTGTTCCATAAATCAAGGCAAATGTCTACCCTAGACGGAACGTACCTCTCAACGTGAGCAGTGAATTAACCAATGGGCATTTAATATCACGCTTTTCCGTGTCTTGCATTTCATTCGATTGAGCATCGTGAATTCCATCATTTTGAAGAAATAGAGCTCTCTCCTGGCAAGGATTATTTCATTATGATAATGACACTGATATGATTGTTTTCATCATATGAGATTCAACTGTTTTTAAGGTAGGATTTCAACCCGAAATCTGTTTGAAAATAATAAGTACAATGCCTTTATGGATCATTCAAGACCTCAGTTCTTCCATGATGTTCTGAAAGATAGGAAGGAAAGGTAGTATAGGGAAGAATAACTCATTTTTATGAATACGTCTTTAGAAAGTAATAATTGCTATGTTCCCATATTATGTTCTTTATTTTATCAGCATTCTAAAAAATAGCAACGTGGCTAACCTAAAATTTTACATATCCGTGGTATTAAGGAAGGATAAAAATAATTGAAGAGTATCTTAAGTATGAATGTTTCGATTCGTATTGTTCTATATTTAATTTTTATTATCAAAAAATAGGCTGTGATAAGATTTTGTTCTTGATACAAAAATTAAATACTAACCTCTTTTGATTTACACTGTAGATATGTTCTGGAAAATGAAACAAACTGAAACCGCCCAAAATTAGGTAAGGATAATGTGGGAAAAAAAAAGGATTGGTTTATTAATTTTTAGAGACACTTTAATGCTCCTATTTTTAAATTAATTTTTGAACATTATGAGCATGAACATGAATTAAAAATGTTCTTTAAAAATAAAAACAATAAAAAGCATCAACAATTTAACAACATTTCGCGTAAATAAAAAAGAAATTCAAACTTAATAACTTTCGAAATAACTATAACTTAAAAAACAAAAATAAAAACGTATGTTAAAAATTTCAAAATTAAGCTTTTATAATTTATAAAAGCTTGGACACGCTTAACTATGTACCTAGGCAATTACTGATAAATTAACGATCATTATTACTTATATATAAGATCAATGGAAATATTAACACCTCCTGCTTTTATAAACTATACATTATTTTTCATTTAAAAATGATCTTATACATTTTACTCCATATTTAAATAAAAGCTTTATTCTGAATTTTTTACTTATATTTATTTAATTCTTCTTAGTCTAGTATTTTAAGACTAAAAAGCAATTACGTGAACAATACGCGTGTGCAAAACTTCAACTCAATCGGACATTGTTAAGTGCAAGGTCTTGGCTCTCCCATTAGTCCGCCACTGCTTGAGCATACCACATAAACGTATTGTCATCAGAGTTGTACGTTTATGCAACATTTCAGCTCGGTCGAAAAATATAAAGCGAGTTAAAAGTATATATTTTGATCTAGGAAGACATTTTTTTTTTTTTTTTTTTTTACATAAGAGCCTATTTCAAGTTAACACTAGAATGAACGGTGCGATCATTTTTACCGCAAAACTAATTTGAGAAGCGATTATTCTTAAGCCATTTATGTCAGCTCACTAAAATTTCATGACTTTTATTATTGTTTTGAAGGTCTTAAGTAAATCATCTTTTTTTACAATACTGCATAACAAGCGAAATTCATGTTCTAATAAGAACATCCGAAACTGTAATAAACGATTTGAGCCTATCTGGCATTGAAAAACAGTCGCTTTTTCATCCGAGCTTTCCTTCTTTTTTTTATTCATGCACACTCCAATCATAAAACATCGCCAATTGCTCGTGTTTGATAGCTATTTTTTTTTTTTTCAATATCTTGTTCAAAAGGACTGAATATTGACAAGTGTTCTGCCCTTTTTCATCAACACGATGAAATTTGCTGTGATGACGAAGCTCGGATTCTGAAGAATTGGAAAATGAAAACATCTTGCAACATTTTGTTGGCTCTTCAGACAATTTTCATACTCCTGACGGAACTCATTAGCAATTTCCTGATAAAGCTCTATTATATCTTGGAGTTAAATTTAAGGAAACGTATTTAACGAAAAAAATATATAATCTACTTCGTATACTAAGAAAATATTGAAGCTTGATCTTGGCGTTTGCTGTTTTCCTAATCCATAATGAAGCATATTAAAAAATGTAAGATTGAAGAGGTTCTCCGCCAAGAGCATTTCTCTATAAAAGTTGATTCTTTTATTACGCTAGTTTATGCAAGACGAGTAATATGCTATGATCAAAACAGAGGGGCTTTCTAACATTCATTGAAACTACCGAAAGAACACTTCTAAAAAATTCTACAGTTCCTGTAATTTGATGGTAGATCGACTCCTTCTACTCTGATTAAATTGGACAATTTTGCCTTTTAGGAGGACATAAGTGTGCAACATGATGAATATGTCATTATAAAATTAATGTATCAATTTCTTTATAGGACAAGGAGTTCACACCATCAAATGGTCTTACATCTTAGAAACTTGCAGAAATTTCGTTGGAAAAAAGAACTTCTGTTATTGGTACAATGCGTCTGATTTGAAATGATCTGTCACTGATATGCAGGCACAACTCCCAAGCGTATTTTATTAGAAGTTCTTGTGAACGTCTTAAAAACTGTTACTATTTACCGGTGTAAGTAAAAAAGAAGATTTCGTCTTGAGCATTATGCATAGAAGCGCTAAAATAGCCCAGAAAGCTCTCAGAAAATGGTAAATTTTCATAACTTCATTAAACGTTGCACTCGGGTTTAAAGAGTCTGTTTACAATTTTTACAATATTACAAATTCTGCAACTATAAATACCTGGATTTCATTTAAAACATGTAACTCATCTCAAATTTCAAAAAATCCTTTATTTGAACCTGATTAATGAATTAAAATTATTACATTGTTTGACAAAGAAACGAATGCGCAAAATCCTAGCTCTTCTAAAACTTTGAGTAATCAACGTCATCAATGAATTTCATGTTAATGCTAGTAACCCCATTTGTGGAAAATGTCACAATAACAAAGTATTAAACATTTCAGATGCAAATAATATGTTAAAACTATAATGAGAAATAAGTGGTCAATAAGAATACAATGTTTGTTTTTACTAAAAACAAAAGTTTTTTTAATTTTTGCTCTACAAAACTTTTACTTTTAAAAATTAGGTTTAACTTTTCTTCAGAGCTTTGTAAAGTTAGAATTTTCCTTTCATGGAAAGTGTAGGTATAACATCACTATTTGAGTCACTAACAGAAAATTCATCAACGTTTATCACAGGTACTTCTTCACTAGGTAAGATGCTGGCTATATTTTCTACTTCGTTAACGATTTACATATAGTAATCGATTTTTTCGATTACTATATGTAATCGATGTACACCAATGGAATGAAATCGGTGATGACGGATTGTTATTGTTACAATGCGTTTTTTAGAGCGATGCACACATATTAAGACACTACATTAATTTTATACTAATTTCATTTATAAATTGTATAATACAAAACAGTTTTCATTTAAAAACTATGTAAATTAAGAATTTGCAAAAGGAGGGATGAGTGTATTTCATTTTCCAATTGTTTATATTACACGTAAAAGATTCCCAATTTAAGAGGACCCAGAACCATTTAACTATTTTTTTAATTAGATATTTTTAAGAAGTTTTTTATTCACCATATTTAAGAACAAATGACACATGCGTATTAGAAAAATAATTCATTTTCCAGCAGACAATTATTTAAAATTTTAATTTTGTTCAAGGTATTTCACTATTTAAAAATCCTATGATTTCTACAAATTTTAATATTCATGCAATATTTTTTGTTAATTTCTAAGCAATGTTTCTCATAATTATAAGCATGGACTTTATTGTACAAGTGTTATTTATAGTTTCTTAAGTTTTTTCCTGTCTGACACTACGAGAAGCGGCAGAAAAAGCTATATCTAAGTTTCTGGGCTTAAAAAAATAATAATTCATGTAAATCCTTATTCCATGCATATATTTATTAATGCATATTATTATGTAAATTACTAGAAAAAGTTTTAAAACTTTTTATTAATTACAAACATTTTTTAGTATTTTAAGTTAATAACTAACATGAAAAATAAAAAGGTTAGAAAAAGCAGTTTAAAGTTTTGAAGATCTGAGAAGCACACAGGACACTGTTAAGAGTACCATGACATCCGCGGGATTCTGGAACATTAAATTTAGGACTCCTTGTTTTGTGATATATTTCTTTGCAGAATATTAGTAGAGCTTATATTTTTTGGGTGCCTTATAATAATATTTAATCTTTCTATCGAGCTATAAATGTAATTTTTTCGTCATAAAATTTATTTTTCACTTCTAATTTGAATATGGACATGTTTTGCGAGATATATTTGCATTTAGGTATCATTTTTAAAGATAATATTCCATAGATATACAAAATATTTTACTCATCGTATAGAAAACTATACACAAAATATAGTGAATCTACCTTTTTGATGATATTACTGTATATTTTTTTTGAAAAATGATAGAACTTCGCAATTTCGGAAATTTTAATTTTTTTAATTTCCTTTTTCATATACAAATTTATTTCTTAAAAATTAGATATTATTTAGAGAAAAAAATATTTTAGGTTCACTATATGCATGAGTACCTTATATATAGAAGCATATAAAATATGGAACTATATTGTGAAATTGTTTATTTTAAAATTGTACCTAAATGCAAATATATCTCGCAAAACATATCTATATTGAAATGAAAAGGGAAAAAAAAATCTTTATAACAAAAAATTACTTTTATAGTTCGATAGAAAGATTGAAATATCATTATAAGGTGCACAAAAAAATTTAAGCTCTACTAATAATTTGAAAAGATATACGTCACAAAAACAAGGAGTCTTAGATTAAATGTTCCAGAATTCTCCTGATGTCCTGGTACTCTTAAAGAAATTTTAATATCTTGCTAAATAATGTAGCCAGAGATATGAACTTTTGACATATATTTAGAATTATCATACAATTAATATAAGGTAACAAAATTGGTTTCGATATTTTGGTTATTCTTAGGGTACTCAATACTGTGTCCTATTAAAGACATTTAAATTTAATTACGAAAAAAAAAAAAAAAACTTGTCCTTAAAAACAGTATAAACTAAATTTATCTCTAAATCTTGAAAATTGATTAACTTTAGCTAACGTTTAGTGATTATGTACAATAAAACAAATATAGCTAAGTTAATTTTTTTCCAACTGCTTAGTTTGAAAAAATCTTTCTAAGCCATATTTTCCTCATTACTCATGTGAGAAAAAAATCTAGAAGACATTTTGGTGTTGTTAAAATTGATTATATTCACTATATATGAAAAATAGAAGTAAAATTGTATCATTATTTAATTAAATATAATGTTATCTAGTTTTTTTTAAAAAATAGAGAGAATTCGTTAACAGAAAAATGAAGAAGAAATGCTACATTTTGGTGTGAAATTTTTTAAAAAAATATCTTATTATTTATTCTTATCAATAAAATTATGCAACGTTATCGGCTTACGAGTTACTGAATGTTAGAAATAATCTAAAGATAACCTTTTATTGTATTTACATTAATTTATTAGACCTAAGCACTGAAAAATTTCTGGAAACATTGAATAGATTTTGCTTTAATAATGATTAGCAAGTATGAAATATAACACCAAATGTTTTAATTAAACTTTGCCTGTTTCAAACTATCTTCAACAAAAATCATCCATCAAAACTTGCTGAATTCTTAAGAAGTTTGAATAATGTAATAGGAAAAAAAGTAAACTGTAAAACTTAATTTCACAATCTCTACCAGATGGCGTATAACACACCTATTTTGATTTAGAACTAAATTATACTTTTACTTTTGTTATAAACTTGTTCAAGTATGATTGTCCTTATTTTCTGTTACAATTTGCAATCTAAAAATAAAAGATCTAACAGTTGAATGTATAAAATGACCTGAAATGCTTGAAGTGCGATGTGCCATTCTCATAGAATCTAGTATAAATGTCATTCATTAACAATAAATCAGCTCTTTAAGGTAGCCTAAAATCACATGTATTCAAATTTAGAGATCAGATAAGGAAATAAAACAGAAGAAATGACCAAAGATAAGTGAGTCAAGTAAACACGTTTTTAACACAATTGTTGGGATGAACACCACCGAGTAAGGACGCTATTGTATCAAGACATGAGGGAAAAAAAGTTTCAATACTCGCCTCAAGGCATTCTTACACAAAATTTGCATTTATGCTGGTTTTGGAAACCACTGTGAGCTTTTTGAGACCATTTTGGGAACTCTAACAAATTGTTCTGGTTCTCCTAAAGTTCTTTCTCGGATTCTAATTTGCAACTATTTCTTCTGCGAAAATAATAATTTTGCTTCTATCAAAGCACATAATGTTGGTGCAAATGTTTTAACAAATCACTCTAACTGCATTAGAAACCTTGTGAAAATTATGAATTATTAGGTGCTTCTTAAAAGCTTATTTTCATTAATTGACAGAAGAAAATGAAAACATATTACCTCTGGTGCTGTGGAACAACAACACTTGACTCAGTGTTTAGATCCTTCTGAGGGCCTTACTGATCTTTCTGTTCAAGTGAATAAACAAATTGATCTTCCAATTTATCTTAAACAACTAGTACTTGAGAAAATTAATCTTATCCCAGAGGGACGCAATTCAGATGTTTATGGATGGTTGCAAAAATGATAGTGACTGTTCTGGCAGTGGAATATGCATCAAATATAGAGATCAGGAGGTAACAAACCAAAAGAAATTCCAATTTTTGCTCTGTTCCCTGCAGCGAGCTTATAGCCATTAAGGAAGGACTGGAATTGTTCAAATCACTATCCCATAACAATGAAATCTGGATACTGTCAGATAGTAGCAGCTGTATTCAACACCTGGCCAACTGGCAAAGAGCGAGGGTTAGTGTTGGAGTGGAAATACTCAAAAACTTGAAAGGTCTTTCTACATCTCATCAGATCCATCTACAATGGATACCCTCCTATGTTGACGTTGGGTGTAATGAGATTGCGGACACTCTGCCTAAAGCAGGAGCTAGTGAGGCCTCTGTGCCTACTGCACCTCTTATCTACCTTGAAATTTTCCCGAGAGCTAAGAGTCAAAATAAAACAACTTGGCTTGTTCCACCTGTTCACCCCTGTTATAAGAGTTGTCGTCCGGGGGGAATCTCTGACTTTTGATTGCAGTAGGCAGTATAAGACAACTCTGACTCATTTTCTCAGTGGACATCTTAGAACTATGAAATATTTTGAGGGTTCTAAGCATTTTGAGACATGCACAAAATGCTTTTCGGAAGAAGCTACACCTGAACACATCCTTACTTGTCTGAGCTTCTCTATGCAGGACATTATTGAGAATGCTATGTTGGTCTTAGACTTCTTCAGGATTTATGGACTTGATATAGCTCTGCTATTATTGCGGATGTGCAACAACAACAACAACAGAAAATGAAAGCAATATTTTAGGCGTATAGGATCATTCACAGCTCATTGTTGAAGAAGATGAAAGCATGTTGGCGAACGAGTAGTGGACAATGTAGTAGAATGGATAAGTCGTCAAAAGTTGAAGAGGACACAGCGTCAAAACATTAATTTAAATACGCGTTCTTAAGATTTAAGAAGTGTTGGACAAATCTTGTGGCACTATCCACATCCTTTTAAAGAGCCAAGTTTTCCTCAGCCATTATGGACAGATTGAACTCCTGAAACTACTGCATTATAGATCCTCGTTGGCTGTAAGGTCGCCTTGGAATGACAATGGACATTCTTTGAACAATTGATGGTACTTTTTATTGGAATACAGCAGTTAAAACACGTAATTATCGAATTTATGCAGCAGAAAATTTCCATTCGTTTCTACACATATCATTAAGCTCTCCCTTCGTGATAATGCGTAACACAGTTTTATTGAAACTTACATTCTAAGCTCATTTTATTTTGAAAAATTACTACCCATAATTTGAGATACTACTCTTCATTAAGCAATGATACATATCATTATTGAAAAGTCCCTTAATACAACTCAAAAGTTTTTCTGTGTCTTGAAACAATAGTGTTAATAGAGGTAGAGTCGTTCCTCATGCAGAAAAGTTATTAAAATTGTAAGATCTGCTCCTTTTTCTCACCTTTCTTACCCATATTAGCTTCCATACCTTTATTTCTTCTCTAGTACAACCTCAGTACTTTAATTCGTGCTACATCTGCTGTGGAGTATTTTGAAAGTGATGCAATTACATTGAACACTGAAATATTTTCACTCTGTCTTAAGATAACTGAGATATTTATTAATTTTGCTGTTAAAATGTATAAGAAGTTTCTTTGAATCAGTAGGTGTTTCATTTGTAAGAATTCGTTATAAACAGAATGCTAAAAAACTGAATTTTAAAACTATAAATAAACGTTTATCAAGCCATATAGAAACATATTTGTATGTGCACTTTTCTCAAAATCTGTTTTCTTACATTGTAGCACAATTTCCGTGGTCTTGATAGTATTTTGCACATATTGAAAAAGGCTATTTTCTATATTCTCCGCGCAATTTTTTTCCTAATAAAAACCCATAAATTTTGGGCAAAGCACAATATTTGTATAAAATGATGAAAATTTCAATAATTATGTCTATAAAATTGCATTAATAAATTCAAACACTTGAGCTTACAGTAATGTTCAGGGAATAGAATGTTATATTTATAAGTATTCTTAAACTTTTTAAAGTAATAAATCCAGTAGATTTTGTATAATATATTCCTAAAAGTAAATACATATTTAGGTTTATAAAGATAATTTTCTTTGAATAAATATACAGATACCTCAATGTTAAAATAGGATTCCCATTGCTTGTAATAAAAAAAAGGAGGATTATATAAACTTAGCATTAAATAAACAAATATTTTATTATTGAATATTGGTCTCAAATACCTTAAAGATAACATATGCTACAATGCATAGCATTTCAAAGCTTACACTCTGTTCAATAATTTATTTTCAACGGCATCGGACTCGAACCCACGATTCGTTGGAAATAATGCCTACCGCAAGTTCGCGACCATGAATACTAGGTTACTGCGACCACGAATATAGCTACAACAGTCAGTCTTGTGGTGATTTCAGAACTAATTTTACGCTTTTGTTTATATGTTATTTATTTTAGATTTCCTGAAAATATGGCGAAATTCTTTCTTGTTTTTGATACGGAACGTATTTGACAAATGCGTTGTATTTACAAACACTCAGTACGTATCTACTCAACGAAACGATTTTTGAGACAGTCATGATAAACGCTGTAAAACAGTATTTTAAATGCTTTTGGAAGCTAAAGTACATTGTGGGTTTTTAATTTATATAATCTCTTTTTCTTGTATGAAAAGTCGGCTCGCATGCTTTCGATATCAACGAAATCTGATCCAATTGATTAATAATGATAGGCAATAAACAAATGTTCTCAGAAAACAAAATGGCTTCATATTAAAAATGCGAAATTATTTTGTTGTTTGATTGTTGACTAGAATGATAAATAGCAGAACATTTTCCCTTGTACTCTGATTTTGTTTCTAATAACAAATATTAGCTCAACAATTTTATTTTTTGTTTCTATAGTTGCATTTTCATATTATTTATTTCTGATAATTTTGCCAACTTCTACTGAATAAAATTATTGTGCGAATTAATGCACAGTGATGTTTCCCTTCGTTTTTGCAACGAGAAGTAACTCTATTTTATTTGTTAAGATATATCTTCCATTCTAAAGTGTTAGAAATAAAAAAAAAATTTATTCAAACAATTATTTAGTTTTTAATAGATGCCTGTGTATTGATTTATTATTCTGTATCAATTTTTTAATAAAAAGACAGTTCCAGGATCAGCAAAAAAAAAAAGATATAAAAGCAACCTTAACAGTTGTTTTTTTTTTTATTTCAGAAGACAGAAATAAATAAAATCTTTCATTTGAAAAAGTACATATTTATATGTTTTCAAATAGTACAGTTACGAATATATTAAAATTCGCTTAAGACGTTGATTTAAAATTTGAGAAATTTAAAATTCATGCATTTTCATACGATAAGATGAGAACTTTGAGGTTTTGAAGAACATCAAAAACAAGTTATAAGTACCGATGCTCATATCCTGTTTTTAAGTACTACATTGTATCACAAATAAAAACTACAAAACATTTTAGATCGTAAATACAATCTAACAACAAAAAAAATCTACCCGAATCTATAAAACGAAGCGACTCTCAGATTTTATAGTTTTCAGACATTAAAGTACACGCCCTTTGGTTTTAATCTCGCTTTAATGCTTTGATAATTAAATCCCAACGACACTCAATCACAACTATTAGGAAGTAAGCAATTACATTAAAAAATACATGAGATCTCGAATGTGACGAAATTTATCTTGACCGTTTTCTTTTTACAGCCTCATAAATTACTTTTAGCCATCGAAGGCAGCGAAAGCAACAGGTGATTCCCACCTCAACGTAAGTGCAAGAAACTAAGTCAGCGAACCCGGTACTTTGCCCTAGCCTTAAGCAGTGGGTAGAACTACCAGGGATTACGTCCGGGTATCAGACGCTTATCTTTCCCTCTTCCATCCCCCCTTTTAGAACATCCCTCCGAGTTTTTGTTCTTTCTTAAATTCTTTTTTTTTTCTCTCGTTCTATACCCCACCTCCCCTTCACGGTTCACCCCACATGGTTTCTCATCCACTGGGGGTTCGAGATTATGAAAAACGCCTTTTTTATTTCGACACGAAAACAGTGCGAAAAGCAACCTTGACGAGGCCGCTGCCGGTGTTGCCATATATAAAGTGAAAAACCGGTGTACAACAACCACAATTCTTTTTTGTGACTCGTGATGTTTCTTTTGGGACGTCTATAAACAAAAGACGAAAACGGGAAGTCCTTTCCTTCCGAGTTTGTTGTAGACATTTCTTGTTTTTTGTTTTGTTGTTCTTTTAATTCACTCATTTTTTTTTCTGTCAAAAAGAAGCTTTTACTTGAAGAATATCATTCCGAGTCGTACCTGATTGCACCAGAAGATAAAGAATTTTAATATTTGGAGAGTAGAAAGTTTTCCGTCAAGATAATTGCATACATTACCCATAAATTCTAAGAGGGCCAATTTGATTTTATAAGACGTAATAAGAACAATAGAGGAGATATTTTATATGTGACTGAACGTTGTTGTTAAAAGAGCTTGCCTGAGAAAAAGAGAAGAAATACGGTGGGCTGTATGCGAGAGTTAAAGATGCTTCAGGTAAATTTATGAACTTTACTTTTCCATTACAGTTGTTTTCTTCATGAACTATTATTAAAAACTGTGTTTTCAGAACTCATGAAAAGCAAGCTTAAATTTGAATTTATTCCGGATTTGGAGATAAACTTTATAATGTATATTATTCTATAAACACGAGGATTTATTTCTTTAACTTTATATTCATAAAATTAATTTTTGAAGGTACATCTATTAGAATATAAATGATTTTTAGAGGAAATATTTACAATTATATAGGAAATGTTCAACGATAAAAATATTTTCGTGTCTTAACATAAAAGTAATATAAATTAAAAATAATTTTAATACGTTTCATACGACCTCGTTTTATATAACTTTAAGATATGAAGAAAACACAAACAATATAGTTTCTAAGAAAGTTTGTACCTTAAATTAGAATGTTTCAGATATGAAATATAAATTAAGATAATAAATTACAAAGCAGAAGAAATTTTAAAATACATTTCGTTACGTTATGTTTCATAATAGTTCCACTTTTTTTTTTCAAAAATAATTCGGACAATTTAATATATTACTTTATTTTAGATTTAAAAAGATTAAATTTCCAAATTCTGTAAAAAAAAATAGTTATATTACCAAATATATAATTGTCATGATAAATACTCTATTGTAACGTATATGTATTTGTTACCGATGATAGAATTATATAAGAATGATTTGTCTGTATAAATTAAATTAGAAATGCAAAATTAAATCGATTAAGTTAATGCGTTTCATAATTCATTTCTCTAAATAAATATTGCACATTCATTTAATTAAAATTTTCTCTTAGTAAAGGTATAATATTTGTTATTGTTATTATTTGTAATATTTGTTATTAAACATTGATATTTGTTGTTGAACATTGATATCACAAATTGATGCTTTGTATATTTATACGTAAATGGGCTACAATACGTGTTTTCAGCTTTTAATTTCTTTTAAAAAATATTTCAACTTAGAATGAATTTCTAACAAATTTAATAAAAGTACTTTTATTTAAAGAAATATTTCACAGTCGAGATATAGCAATGCTCGTAAAACTGTTTTTCCTGCAAGTGAATCTTATATGTAAGAAAACCAACCTGTTCATATCCTAATTTAAATTTCAGTTGCAGAAAATTATAAGTTTTCCTCCTTGATGATAGTTCTCTTCGTTTAAATTGTTTTAAGACCTTGTTATGGATTCTGTACAATGGATTTTTTTTCACGTTCAGGTAAACGAAACAAGATGATGTATATTTGCATTAATATTATTCTCTTCAGTAAAAGACGTAAAAAAAATTCATAAGATAAAATTCTGTTATTTATAAATCTAAACTGATAGGGATTACATTATAAAATTTTAAAACTTTTTCAAAGGAATTTTGTATTATGTACGTAAACGTAAAAATGTTTGAGAGCGTCAAAAATTATAATTAATTTTTATGTCGTTAAATTTCATCTTATTTTAAATATATTTAAGAGGAAATTTTTTAACAATTAATTATTGATTTTCTGGAACCACTTTTAACGCAAATTTCTTAAAAAATGTAATTTTTTTTACATTTTTCCGGTTTCGTAATGCGAACTTGTTTTCCAGATAGAAACACTGAAGTTCTTTTAAAGTACTGTTATACAATCAACATATTGCGAAACAACATCATATAAAGTTTCTTAAAAGTTCAAATATCATTTTATTGAATAATTTGTATTTATTATTTACTATGCAATAAAAAAATCAGCAATAAAAAGAGACTTAATAATAATAAATATGTAGTTCGTGAAAATATCTTACAACATTGAGAATAATTTTAAGAATCATTAACAAGTGGCCTCTAAATCCAGCCTCTGTTTCGTGAGTAATTAATGTCTTAAGAGGTAATGTAATTATTCCTTCTAGAACGGTATCAAAACGAAGGACTCATTCATCATTGTATATATATTTTTAAATCTCTTCACTTTAGAAGCAAAAAAAAAAAAGCAACTAATGAAATATTAGTCAAATCCAAACTACAAAATCGGTGTAAAGAAACTAATTTTTAATTTTTTTAACTATATATAATTAATACACTTATTACATATGTAATGAAATATTCCATAAATAAAAATATGCAATAAATGGAAACGGATGCGTTTTTTCCCCCCATAAAATCTTGTCCGGGAAGTATCTCGTTTTCCATAACAATAAAAAAAATAACTGAATCTCGAAATCTAAAAAAGTAGAGGAAAGAGCAAAATAAATTCTCAATCCGAAATATCACTGTATACCTGATGAAATTTTTATAAAATGCAAGGATTGAAATGTTTATTAGATATTTTTCCAAAGCTTTAGATTTAATTATACTAGAACTGATTCAACAGTGAAAAATGTTGCTTAAAGACTATGCATGTGACATATCTTGATCTTATTATAGAAGTCATTACCATGAACATTAATCTGTAAGTGAAATTGTGATCCGATATTTCCTTGTTTCTGACTTTGAATCATGGCTTAGAGTATTATTTATAGTATTTAGACGCCTCTAAAATGTAGCAACTGATATTATAGTGATATAATTATGATTATTTAAATAATGTTTCTGGAGGCGAGTGAGTGAATGAAAGTTGAGGTTTATGACGTAAGAGTCAAATTTGGCTATACTGCACCGAACAATGTGTATCTGCGGAAAAAGGGTAAAATTAGCTTACTAGAAGAAAAGATGAAATTAGAGAAAGATAGCAAGGGTATTTCGGAAGGTTCGTCACCCGTGTTTACTTAAGACATTAAATCTAAGGGGGAAGGAAAAAAATCATTAAGGTATCTCGGGTTCATGATTCCTGTATTTATCTAAAGAAGATAAGTCCTTGAGAGGTTCTGGAGGCGAAATCTAATGGTTAAGGCTCTGAGTTTTGAGGTCGGCGAAGTTAGACCAAAGGCTGCCGTGTAAAATATTGAAAGCTACTGGATTGTTAAATCAAACTGGGACTCAAAATGTTTTGGGTGGCATGGTGTGAACATTAAGAGAGGGAAGTACCAGCTGTAAAATGTCCTTAAATATGACCATGATTCAGAAGTACAGGGTCAGTCACCAGCATCTTTCGAAAAGGTCTAGAGCGGTATTAATTCAAATTAAATAAATCTAGATGCTGTTCTTAATTTCAGAAATTCAAGTATAAAGCTTTTATAAATAACAAAGCACTCAGAAATTTAAATACAAAGATCTTATGAATAACATAAGAAATTTAATAAAAAAAATTTTTACAAATTTATGAATGAAATTAAGCAAACATTTTGAATAATTTCTTCTAATAATTTTAGCATGAAAAAATATGAATTGGATAGCGAATTCTTTTTTTGAAAACTTGAATTATTAAATTTGTTGAGGGCGATTAAAATTACATGCAATATTTAAAAGTGGGGAGAAGTAAAATAAAAATCGATTCTTCTGTTCATTTCTTTGATAATACTTTTATTTAAATATTTAGAAGGTAATGTACATTCTTCTTTCTCTGATATGATTTCCCATTACATATCATTCATACGGCTAAAATTGTTTTGGACGATGGATTTTGCAATGTGGTTCAAAGAATTTGAGGTGAATTTCACACGAGAAAGCTTTTTTTCCATCAAAAGTAAAGAAAATTATATTTTCAATAAATAGTGTGATACAATACGAATATAAATCTTCGCGTCTTCTAAATGTCAATATAATTTAACTTTATCCTTCTTTCCTGTTGGAAAAAATTATGTTTTGCCTGTATGAGTCTATTAGGCCCAGTTTGGTTTATATTTATTTTTGGTTATTTAAATATTTTCTTGAATTTTATATTAATTATTTTTGTTATTAAAATAGATAACATATTTTACATCATTTTTAATCTTTTACTCCAATCTTTTTTCTGTACTAACTCTTTAACCGTCAAATTTTTTGTTTGTATAAACGATTCTAAATATTTAAAAAAATCGAGAAGTAACAGAATTTTTTAAATTATTAATTTGTTATCTCTTGTGTCCTTTAATCTTGATAAGTTTTTAATGACAAACAAGATTTACTGTGCACATTTACATGTTCATTGTAAAGAAAAGATAACCATGCAACTCACCTCGTTTTCGTATTTCGATTTCTCTTTGGATCGCATTATTTGCAATTTCCACGTTTTTCGCGCTCCGATATTTTCTGGTTTTTCACATGCTGCAACTGTCAATTTCTTCTTTATTTTCTTACTGGAGTATTTTTTAATTTTAATATTTCTATGATCCTTAGTCAATTGTTTTCTTTTTAGAAAAAGGCATTGTGTAGATTGTTTTGATTGCAATTAGGATTTGCATGCATAATAACAACAAATTTATTGAAGCTAGGTCAGTTATACTACAGATTAAACACACAAATCATCTTCTAATACACATTTGCACATATATGCGAAAGCTAATTTATCACTAAAATATACTTCTCCTTTAGTTTCGTTGTAATATGGAATTACATATGGTTTCTGCTCCCTCTTATTTAAAACTTTGGCTTCAGTGAACATGGCTGAAAAGATTGATTATCAATTGTTCTCTTTCGGCTCATTTTATATACGAACTATGTTCAGTGGAAAGAAATAATGAGGAAAATATTTTTCTATCAAATAACATCTGTTGCCCAATAATTTAAAATGCAGGCCATCCTAAACTATTAAATTTATTATTATATGTATTTCAATGTATATTAGTATTATGAATCAATTAGATACAGCTAGGTAAAATGTCACTTTTTTATTTTGTTGATAAACAATTATTAAAGTCTGAAAAATTACCAACTAAAGACATTTATTTATTTGTGGAATAAACAAATCATACGATGTCTCAATTAAAACTCATGGGAGTTATCATTAAATAAATTATAGAAATTGGTCGTTTAGATCCATGCAGGGTAAGATGGTTAAAATGTCTAATGATAATACTTTAATTGATACTTTTAATGATTCACGGCGCATAAAATGTCTTATTTGTTTAAAGCACGAAAAATTGTTAAACGTATTTAAATAAACATTTAAGCAATAATGACTTGTTATTTAAGTTCTGTTAGAAGTGCTTAGAAAATCTAAATCTTCAATATGAAATCTGATTCTTGTCCCACACATAAGGCCCAATTTTTGTCACATACAATCGTAGAATTTTATTCCAAGAGTTCAGCTTTTCTATTACTATGTTATCTAATTATTAATAGCATAAAAATTATCTTAATTCGTTTCCTTATAGATAAGATCTGTCGTTTGGATTTTCACTGTGCTTAGTGTAGCATACTCTTCAGAAAATGAAGATATTCCTTCTAGAACAACGAGACAACTGCGTGAATTTTCAAATATTCAGGTAAAAAAGATCTTTAAGTCACTCATTTTAAAAAAAATTAAATATGGTATGATATTATGTAATATTTTTACAAACTTTAGACATGTTTTATACAAATATAAGGTTATCTTATATTTTTAGAGTAAGGTCAAGAATCTAGTGTTTGAATTTTTAGTGTTTCAAATTCACAATTTCTTCGGAATGGCTTAAAAATGTGTTGTTTGCACTCAAAATGTATTGAAATTGTTTTTTTATATGTATAACAAATTAATCTGAGATAAAAACAAAGTTTATGAAGCAATTCTTGAAGTTAAGAATTAAAATGTTTTGCCAGATTTGTTTTTAATGAATCATGATTAGCTATGGAGTTATAATGAATATACTGAATTGAATTAAATATCTATGTTATGTTTACCTAACGTACTTAAATTTTTGGTCATTTTTTCAAGTAAAATTGTTAAATATAATTCATAAAATCAAAGAGAAAAAGTATATTTAAGAAAACCCTTTAAAACGTGAGCTGTTTTAATTGAAATAAATAATCAGAATTCGAAACAGAGCTTATGTAGTTATGCTACTATAATTTTTATAAAAAAAGAATGTATCCATATTCATGATTAGCTATGGGGTTATAATGAATGCTTTAAAATTGAGTGTTTGTTAAGTTTTCCGTAACGATTGTTTATTTACAGTAACAATTAATGACTTATTAAAACACACTTTAATTTTTAATAAAAAAGTATGCTCTTAGATTGAAAAACTGAAATTTTAATAAGAAAATAGTTTACAAATCAAAAAACAAATCCAAATCAAGGGCGTTTTATAGTGAGTTACGTCGACAAATAAAAATGTCATTTGTGTAGAACATAAATTAAATTTGTTTCAAAGTAAATGGATTCTATCCATAATCTGGTGCACTTAAATACAATTAACCTGCAAATATAAAATCTATGTTTTGAAAATTTCTATGAAATTTTGCCATGAACTTCAATAACAAAGAGCTTCAAAAAAGTTTCAAAACTACATTTACTTTATATTTCAAGTCTAGAATTTTTGTTAATAATATTTTTTTAATATTTGCAAAATTAAGTAACTTTGACGTACATTACTATTATAACTAATGATTATTATTTAAGAACATAATTGTACCCCCATTTATTCCATATTTATCTGTTGGTAAAAGTCTTTTTTTTAAAAAAAATCTATTAAAAATTAATTGTGTATGTATTTAAAGTGCAATTTTCCTAATGATTTCTTTTATAATTACACAAATAATAAAATGAAAATATACCTTAAGCTTATTTTTGTGAGTCATACCTAAATATTAAGGAAACATAAAAATTGAACTGTTAAGAGGAGTCTTGAGCACTATTTTGAACTACAGAATTCTATTTTTACAAAGAGTTAAATCCATTGTCTTCTTCGAGGAAAATTACACAAATGACATTTGAAATAAAGACCATCATCATAAGTATTTATGCATCCGTAGAGAGTATCGTGATTGTTCATTAACGGCGTACTGATCAGGAATACGAGGACTATTGCTGACGGATCTCATAGTTTTGAATATCAGCCAAGTGACGCGGACGACACCTGTAAGTTGGCTTTTTTTTCTCCTCCAAACTCCCTCACCACGCCAATGGGAGGACTTGGAACCTTGACCATATCAAACGTGTATCAGCCCCGCTACACGGCAAGTCTTTAGTGGCATCGGAGCTCGAGCCCATGACTCGACGAAACTACGCCCGGCTGCGAATCCGCAACCTTCACCACTAAGCTACCGTGGTCACCTTATCAATCAAGAATTCAGTCTCAAATGATTATGGGACTAAGTTGGAAAACTAAATGTGGGTATTTATTATTTTTTCATAACTAAACAAAAGTGTTAGCTATGAATATGTTGAGAAATTCATAAACAGACACATATTATTCAACATACTGGGAATTCAAGAGTATGAATCTTATCCATTTTCTATGAATCGACGATTTAATTTTCGAAAACGTTTGCTCATAAGCAGTCATTACTTTACTAGCTATTATAATTACTTTCCTTCTCTCGTTTAAAATCATCAATTAATGCTAAATATTGTTTACCAGCTTGAAGCGTATATGATTCTTTTTCTAGAAGATTCAGTGCTCATCATTATAACAATAGTAACAAGGGGAAAGGGTCAAAAAGTACCAGTGTTACAAAGGTGAAATAGGATATTTGGATTGGGAGAAGAAAAGAGATGCCTCACTGTAGTATTGTACTGCGATCATTTTCCCTTTTTAAAAAAGTTTGAGTATGACGCCCTTCGCATTCCAAAATATATAAAATTGTGTAACAATCTCAATATTCTAAAACAAATCGATGACTAGCATTTGCACACTGAATAGTACGATCAATAATATGTGTAATCTCCCATGGTTGTAATACCTACTTATATGTAGCAAGATCTAACGAATTATATAAAATTCCGCGATAGGTTTTATAAAACATTTCTTGGCTACCGTACTTAGTATTCAATATTTTCAGATCTTTGAATCTTGTAGCACACCATGTATGTTTGATTGACGATTGTCTGATGAACTATTTGGCTAAAAAGACCATTTTCAACAATTTTAAAACATTTATAAGACATTCGAGACATAAAAGTTTTAGGTTGGTTCAAGCCATACAAGTTCATGTTTAAAATGAGTTCCAAGGGGATGTGCCTAGATAGAGAAATACAAATGGTCGCAAGTTGCTATCAATGTGTGTATTGATGAGTTATTAAAGTTGCATTCAAAACTACTCTAGACGACTTGTCTACTTTAAAAGTAGCATTTCACACCATCCCTTTCGGAATAAAGGTCATCGACTTATGCAAAATATTATTCTTGAAGGTACTGACCTGACATCCTCTTACAGATGCGATAATCATCTGTTTCAAGATTGAATTTGACAAGTTATTAAGCTAAATATTATGTCAGTCTATTGACAACCCTTATAAAAAGCACGACAGCACTCAATTTTTTTTTTGATGTTATGAAAAGAGGAAGGGGAATAAAGAGAGAAGAGAGAGTTTCCTTATCTCAGCCAAGCACCAATAGACGGTAGAAGTTGCGACAAACGATGTGCAAGAAGTTTCAGCTCGTTTTGTCTGGGGCAAAATATCACTGGAGCTTTTCAGCCAATCGATTTTGTCTATAAATCATACATCTTGTCACTCAAAAACCTTTACTATGTAAATGAGTGTCTTTCAGCTACCACTGATGAGTTGCTAGATATCTTTCCACAGCCGTCTAAGTTAGGCTCAATCGGCAATCTATTATCTATAACGAAAATATGAAGCAAATTGATTAAAGAAATACACTCACACATTTGTATATATATATGTGTGTGTGTGTGTGTGTGTGTGTAATATTAATAATAGATTAAAAAACTGAATACCTAAAGAAATCATTAAAAATTTAATATTTATGCAAAATAGATCAAAATTTTTTTATATAATAATGAAAAAATTTAAAATTTAAAACCAAAAAAATAAAACCATCTATTGAAGAGCCCAAAATATTTAAAGAGAAAGCCAAATGTAAAGTGTGATGGTTTGATCAGTAATTACCGGTATAAACACACATTATTAAATTCAGAAGTATGGAACAGTATTAATTACATTATTTCTTTTATTCTAAATTTTTGCTTTTCTATCGCTAAGTTTTGGCAACCAGAGCGTGGCGCATCATCGATGTTCGTACGACAACGTTTAAATTCAGAAAACCAATCAATAATGGTCGATTGTCCTAGTGCAGAGTCCGGATGACACTTATCAAAAAATGCTTTCGTTTCAAAAGTGTTTTTCCCCGTCAAAAAATAATGTTTTATCAACACACGAAATTATTCCCCTCCCCTTTTGTTTTGAAAATAAAAAAAAATGTTTATATATATATATATATATATATATATATATATATATATATGTGTGTGTGTGTGTGTGTGTGTGTGTGTGTGAAAATTTCAAATATATATAGGGAAAAAACACCATTAATAAGCTTTTTAATGAAATCAGAGTAAGTCGCATTAATTTACAATAAAGAATTAAAATGATAAAGAAAATATTGATTGAAATATGAAATCATATTGATATTCAATCAATATTCAGCTCACAAAAGCAACTGCCTATGATTTAAGGAAGCTTTGTCCAGCTTTATAACTTAAAAATCTATTTGTTTCAAATAATTAAATACATATTTCAAAAATAACGAAAAACGCCTTCATATAAATTTTTCTTGTACTGAAGGCTTTGTTATTGCAGTGCTAGGATAACAAGGGAACTAAAAATATGTGGCTTGTAACACTTTTGTAAGCAATTTCGTTTTTTTTTTTTTTTTAATATTCAGGTAAAATTCTCATATTTCTTTGCATTTTACCTCTTGGTTATGTTATTACAAAAAAAGGAGCTAATGAATACTTTTTCTCAGAAAACTCTTGTTATCTTCGACTTATTATTAACATTAAAATAATGAAAATATACGAGATAATGTTTACGAAGTAAGGAAATGTGCAAACAATCTTTCAACATTAATGAAGCTAAAACGATAAAAGATTAAACTATTTACTATGAGAATAAACAGCTGTTTTATTATTTGATTCTATAGGATATAGAGCAATCAGCCAATTAATCAAGGCTAGTACTCTTTGAAAATATTCTTTTAATTCAATTAAATACCAAAGAATTTCCCCTTCAGCAAGAATGTTCTGAATACTTGTTTATTAGTATTTCATTGTTCAAAGACTCATCGAAATTAATATCAATCGCTAGATGGGGTGTTAAAACTACAAAGGAAGTTTATTAAATAAAATATATATATTTAAATTTAATTTGTATTTTAAAATACTAGCATGAACATAAATTTTATATTTCAAATTTGTTAAGAAATCTTATTTCAACATTTAATATCATTTAACATAAAAGCTTTAAGTAATACAATTGACAAGTAATGGTTTGTATTTCATTGAATAGTTTTCAGTAATAAGACATCCTTGGATGAGCATAATTTCATGTCCCTTTATTACTAGTACTTTTTTAAATTGTTGTTTGCTAACTCGCAAAGAAACCAATTTTAGATTGTAAGTATAAGGCGATAGTATATTATCTATCTAATTGCGAAAGGACGAACGTTAAATCTGTCAAAGCTTCTAGTCCATCTGTAACGTTGAGTGGAATTTTAGTGAGGAAGGTGTCAGTTCAGGTATCATCCTCATCACTTGAGCTGACACTATAAAAATTATGAGGTCCCTCTACAAAAACCCTTTTTATTTCTTCTACTGCGACTACAGGTCTATCTATTAATCTACAACCAATTAATCAAACCATTAGTTATATTTGGTTATAAAGAAGATTTCATGCGCGCAAACAAAATAAAATATAGTGAATCTCAAATCTAGCAGATGTTTTAAAATCACTCATAGAAGGAAAACGGAGACACATATTCGCTTCTTTGTTTTTCAAAAATGTTCAGAAACTAATGTTTATTTTTTCCCTTTATTGCTTTTATTTAATGTAACTATTGCCTACATTTAAAATGAAATAAAGAAACATATATCTCTCAGATCTATTATAAATGGAAGCTGAATGGTTTGGGCCGCGAGCTCGCGACGGTTTTCTATTCGTCTAATCGTTAACTCGAGTCTTGATTCCACTAAAGACTCGTCGTGTAGCAGGGCCGATGTGCATTAAATCTGTTGAAGTTCAAAATCTTCATCTGGCATAGTGTGGAAGTTTGAAGGGTGGATACCAGCTAAGATGTCATCCTCATCATGTCCTCAACAATGGTTTAAAGTTGTAAACATAGGTGCTCATAGCCTTCGTATTATTTCTAATTTCGTCGTTAATAAACAACCGATCAATCAATAGCGATTCATTCCCTTCTTCCTATATCATGGCCGATATTGTTTTCATCGAAATGTGGGCTCCAGTCCAAATGCCCTTTGTGTAGCGAGACTGATGATCATTAAATATGAGGATATTCCAAGTTCTCTTATTGGCGAATTGCGGAAGTTTGGAGAGAGAGGTGCCAATTCAGATATTGTCGACCGACATGCAAAATTACATAGTCCGTCGCCTTTCGCCTTCGTGTTGCTTCTAAGTGCGATCTTAATAAATAATCAATCAATCAATCTATACATTATTATTCAGCCTATACTCATGTGTCACATATGTTCTCTGGCTTCTGTGGTTATTTTATACATTCAAATTTTAAATGGTCTACAACAACCTGCTTGGGAGAGTAACAGATAGTGAGTTCAACTAATTACTGATAGATAGTACAGATAGTAAGTTAGCAGATAGTGAGTTCAACTAATTACTGATAGATAGTACAGATAGTAAGATAACAGATAGGGAGTTCAACTAATTACTGATAGATATGTTGGTACAGATAGTAAGATAACAGATAGTGAGTTCAACTAATTACTAAAAGTTAGTTACTTGTTACTAATACATAGTGAGTTCAGGTTGTGTGCCTCCAAAGATTCTTATGTAGCCTGAGCTGATGTATGTTAAATATTAAGCACTTAGGAACATTAAAATTCAAGTGTCATTCAGTAAGTCCTTAAAATTTTAAGAGATGGTGCTCCTGACATCGAAAATGTTTTGTTACTAGTAAGTATTATGACTCATTAGACAACTGTCAAGTCTCAGCTAATAGTATTCGGTATCATGACGCCTTTCGCACTCGAAAATTGACTGTCATAGCTTTTCCCCCCGACGAGACCATCTTTTGGAAAAGATTTACCGGAAACAACCCAATGCTTATGCACCGAAAATCAAGCATCTATTTTTGCCTGATTTCCGGTACATAATGATGAATATAGGTCTCACCGACGGTGACAGCTCGATGCGGCAGCAATAAAATTCTGATATGACTCCCAAATTACCCCCAAACCAAAACTAACTTATGATTCAATGTCACATTTGCTTCGGTGCTGTTTAAACAGACGGCAGCATCCAATGATAAAAACAATTTACCTTAATGAGGCCACATGTCTTCAAATACAAATACTTTAAGAACCACACTCGTATATTCAATCTCATGTGAAATTGAAAACTGATCGTATTAAGAAAATGGGCATATCTGCATTTTCACAAGCAATATAAATTGCTCTGTGATTTAGCAATGCTACGTATGCCTGATAATACTCAAGAATTCATTATTATTTACCTCTAGCCTTGAAACTCATCTAAGGTAGAACTCTAATAGTAAGCCTATTAATTTCAATAACTTTTATATTTTAATAGAGGAGAATGTTTCCAATTTCTTTTTTTTCTGAACTTCAAATCAAAAATAATTTTATATCTCATAACATTTGATAATGAGGCGACTTGGATACTAATTTTAAGGGGGGGGGGATTTTATATTCTAGATAAGTTTTTTTCTTTCTTTCAAACTGACTCAAATATTTCAGAAATTATACTGTATTTTTGAGTGAGTGTACGAAAATACACATACATTTTACTCAATTTAATAAATTAATAATAATAAAATTAAATTAATATACTTAATCCAGATTAATAATTAATGCGTACTAGATTAGTGATTTATAATTAGTGGATTCGAGCCCAAATACCACTAAAGACCCATTGTGTGCCAGGACTGATGCACATTAAATATATCGAGGTTCCAAGTTCTCCCGTTTGCATGGTGTGGAAGTTTGGAGAAGGAAGTGGCAGTTCGGGTTCGGTTCTCGTCACTTGAAAGAGGCTCAAAATGCCATGTGTGTCGAAAACAGTCTTCGTGTCGCTTTTAAGTGAGGGATTAATGAAACATTCAATCAATGAACCGACATCCGAGAAAGAGATCGGTACTGTTGTGGGTTTGAGGGTCTGGGCTGGAAATATGTTGAACGCGTGCGCAGGCATTCTTGTCATCGATCAAGATTCTGTGAATGCTATTAGGTATAGGTATGCAATATTAGATCCTTATGTTCTCCTTTTCTGGAGAGCTCTGGTGTCGTCCTCGTCACTTGACTGAGGTTCAGAATTATGAGGTCCATCGCCAATAGCCTTCATGTTGCTTCTCAGTGTGACGTAATAAGCAATCATATTTTTGGATGATAATTGGCCTTATTTCCTTCATACGGAATACAATTCTTGTCCACATAAAGCTCATTTGGCAGACGAATCTCTGGAAAGTGAAGGTACTCTCTGGATCAATGGGCAAGCAAGCCAGATTTTAGCTCTATAAGGCTACTCTTGAGAAGGTAATTGAAACTCGCCTTCCGTTTCCCAGAGCAATCTTGGATACTGAAAACAGGATTGATCGAGAAGGGGGGCCGATTGCCTTAATGACTCATATAAACTGTAGTATGAATTCACATTGTAAAAGATGTGTAATTACAAGAGAAAATCATATTCATTATTAACTATTCTTTCATATCGTAACTTCTCATTTAGATTTTTTGATCTTATAATTCGTATATAAGATCATGCGTGTGTACTCTTAATGTTGTATATGCTATTTTTTTATCAGTCCATATACATACTAGAACCTAGTTTCAGTAAAATGTATCCCGTACTTCTAAAGATTATATATATTAAAATTTATGTTTAATTGAAAAACAAAAATTTAAATCACAAATAAATAGGAAGTTATTTCATAATTCAAAATTATAACAATATTTAAAAAATAGAAACTGAATCAATAAGAAATAGAATTTAAATCTAACCGTAAAAATAGACAGATAAAAATTTCTAACGGAAAAGTGAATGAAAATATATTATTCAACTTTAACTATGAGAGAAAAATGATATAAAATTTTAAAGAAAGCAAATTAAATGAAAAATAGAAAAATAGACAAGTATTACAAATATCAAAAAAGATGCAGTATTGAAAAAAATTTGAAGAACCAAAGATTTGATGAAAAACAAGAATTGAAAAATAATATATTCACAGTGGAAACAGCCTTGTACTGTTAAGCTGGGTTATTCCAGAAATATGGGCCAAAATATTCCCATCAATGAAATATATTATTAAAATAATGGTTACAAAACCAAAGATGCAATTGTAAAGAAGTTGAAAGGAAAATCAAAGTCATTAAAAATAATTAAGGAAAAAAAACCATACAAACCCAAATAATTCTTTAAAAATAAAAACTGAAATAAGATATAACAAAAATGTTATTAAAAGCATAAAAATAGAGCAAAGAGAACCCCTGATAGACCAATAAAACATGACAGTTATTTTGGCAATGAAAATTGATTTAGAATTTCATTTCACTTTTTATATTGATTGACATCAAAATTTGATATTGATTTAAATAAATCAAACCTAATATATTAAATTTGCTTACATATAGCTTTATTATTAAAATAATTAATAAATTTTTTGAAATTTATCTCTCAAAAAATCTTAATGAGCTGTTTTTAGAAATTTCTTCAATTCAAAAGTTTTTGTGAATTACTTTAAAATTCAACTTTTATAATTAGCTAACAAGTAGTATTAATTAATACGCTTCAATAACTAAAAAACTATTACTCATTTCAAAGAAACTGTTTCAACATTACTGGAAGAATGGTTTTAAATTTTATGAAATACGATTTATGAAAATTACAAATTATAAGCGGAATCTTTTTCTCATTTATGCATTCATTTTTAATATGCATCTTTTTTATCGAATACATATTGGATATTTATTTATTTACAAAACAATTTATTGATAATACTTTACTTGCATTTCCTTTTTATATATCATAAAATAATTTGAAAACAAATTTTCCTTATTTTGTATTTTAAATATTATAAAAGCCATTGTTTTTCATTATTTAGATATATTTGGTTATTTAATGGTGATCGGTGAATTTTCAAGCTCTAATATACTACTATTTCAAATTTGTGAAACTACACGGAGATTTAAAAACAATAAGTCTTTATATTTTATAAAATATTCTCATATTAATGTAAATTTAATTTTATGCTTTACAGAATTCTAGAGGATTTGAGTACCGTATCAAAGATGAAGAACTACGTGCAAGTCATTTCCGAAAAGAGGAAAGAGATCAAAATGGAGTTGTTAGAGGAAGTTACGGCTTGAGAGACCCAAATGGATCTTTCCGCTTGGTACGATATATTGCAGATGACAAGGGATTCAGGGTTGATATATCCTCCAACGAACCTGGTGTTGGTCGTCAAAGTCCAGCGAATGTTGATCTTAATCGTTTTTCACACTCTTCACAAGATAGAAAACCTGAAAATACAATAATTCACCAATTTGATAATCAAGACGGTAGAGATATTTCAGAACGTCAAAACTGGCCTTCGAATTACGATTTCTATGTTCCTCTTAGAAAAAACAAAAATTCGGACGAATCGTCCCGAAGGAAATCGACACCTTTAGATCTTCACAAGCATCTGTTTAATGTTGGATTTTATAACCAACCACCGGTTCCCAAACGGAATGTACAGCAAGGGTTATTTCCTTGGAAAATGCATCACGAAAAAGATAAAACGGATTCCAACATTCAGGATACTGGTGAGGAATCATTAAAACATCTCGATGGAAACGATTTTAGAATATGGCCTCGAATACCAGTTGATACACCTAATTTGACTCCAGTTGACATAACAACAAATACAGAAATGGGGAACTCTGGAGCCTTCCCGTCACACTACTTAAATGATGATATTCCTCTAACTCGTGAAAATAAGAGAATAAATAAACCATCAAAATCTCCTTCTAGAATATCACCTACTGTGTTGCATTTACTTCTTAATTATCCTCAACAAAAAGTTCATACAGATTTGCCAGATTGTGAAACCGTGAGTAGTGCTGTTTTATGTAAACCACCTTTATTCTATACTAATAACTATGCATATTTCAACTTGACGCAAAGAAAGATTCTCCCTTTAGGTGAGCAACAACTTACTGATTCATATAGATTGTCTCCGGACGAAAGAAAGTTTCTCATTGAAGCAGCCTTGGCGGAAAGGTTACAGAAATTTATTTCTAGTGGGGAATCAGACATAGACTTGAATAGTTTGCCTTTGCAAAATAATGCTTTTAACCTTTTTACATCTATAAAGGATGCTTCTCACAAGAGTACTCCCTGTTCTGATAGTAAAAAGAAAAATGAGAAAGATGCGGAAGATCTAGATTTGACTAACACACTGAACAGACCTGTAATATATAATACGATCTCTAATACTCATATTAATTCCTTGATGAAATATGGCAATGATTGGAATCGTCCCTTACCTGCAAACAACGCACAGCAAAATAATCAGAATATACATCCTCAGTATAGTTCAGAGTCTAATCGTGATATCAATTCCGAAAATCTTGATGGTTTTCATGATCATAAGAAATTAGTCTTATTAACTCCACAAAACAGTGAAAAATCCGAAAATTCTTTTCTTGATATTTTAAAAAACTTAAACGTTCTTGGACTTATAATACTTCCCAAAGACGACAGACAATCTCAAGATAAACTCATAGAACAATTTGTAAGAAAAGCAGCAAATGAACAAAGTGAAGAAAACATTTCGAAAAACATCACAAATAAATTAATTAAAAATGCAACAGAAGAAATCACTATGTTTACACCAGAATTTTCAAATACGACAAGAAAAGAGAATGATAAGATCTCGAATTCTTCGGAATATTTATCAGAAAACATCACAAGCAAGCCCTTTAATGTAATCGCATATGACAGAAATGAACCAATTCATAAACTTCTTAAAAATTCTGAATTTCTCATCTTGGATGACACTCGCAGTCCAGAAAGTGGCGATTATGGCTTGACAACAACAGTAAAATCGGAGACTCCAACGGATGCTCCTAACTGGAGAAAAGTATTTGAAGACGAAATGAAACAGGAATATGAAAGAACTTCAAATAAAAATCTGTCAGACGACGAAAGTATGTTGTCACTATCATCAAACAGAGGCATTCCAAATGAAAGAGTGTACAGTATACCTGATCCACCAATACCTTTGTATGATTCAAGAGGAATACCTGTAAAATCAGAAAATGTACCGCTTCATTTACATCGATACGTAGCACCAACCGGAATCCCTTCCTTGCCATGGAAATTTTCAATTCCAAGGTATGCACCACCCAGGAGTTTGGTCATACCACCAAAGCCTTCTGACTGACCTTGACACTGAGCTTAAATTTTTGAAATATAGTATTATATCATTGTGGAATGAAATAACATATGTTATTGTCTCATCATATTTCTGTTTGTATTAAAAAAACAAGACATAAAACTCACTTTAAATATTTATGCCATTAGATATATTCCATTTTATGAGTTCCTGAAGATATAGGTTCGATTCTTGACCGTTTTATTTGGAAGGATATGTAATTATTATGTCATGCACAATTTTAAATTTTCTATTCACTTATTCAGAATTCTTATTGGTTGTTTTTATTATGATATTTTAATTTATTGTAATAATGATTCCTCGGATATTGCAATTTCCAAATTAAGAAGTAGTTATTATACTGTCAGGATACTTTCTAGGATTGATCCTAGGTCTTGATGCTGATAATTTTTTAAGAAGTTCCAAGGGAATATCCAGATTTATTTAAGAATCTTAAGCTTTCCAACGCGTTTATCAAACTGGACATTTCTTAAGTTTGAGTCGACAGTTTTTCATTTTCTGAAAAATAATATGCTTGAATAATCTTTCCACGTAATTTGTCATGAAAATACTTGTAAAACTATCCAAATGGAGATTTTTTTTTTGTTAGTCTATTTGTATTATATTCATTTCTTACGCCTAAGTATTTAAATAATAATGTTCGTGTAATTGCAATATATATTATGCATTTCATAAGATTTCGATTAGCATTGTATTTATTTATGTATTATTTATATTGTACTAAAAAAACTGTGAAATTTGTGAGAGAGTTATATTTTAAATAAAAGAACACAAAAAGTATTTTTTCCCCTTATTTCTAGAAAGGATTTTTTTTTCATGAAATGAGAACAATAAAAGTTGTTTTCATGATTTATGTTACTTATTTTTGCAAAAAGGAAAAGCTCATTTTATAAATTAATTTTTTTTTCTTTTACTTTTCTGGAAAAACTTTCGAAATTATTTAAATCATAAAATTATAATTTAAACTGCATAAAGCTGTTAAATATTTACATAATTTTTGAGATATAAAAAAAAAGATGTCAGTTTATTTTTTCTTTTGTATTAATGATTAAATGGGTATATGATATAATATTTCCTACTTATTTTAATTTTAATTTCATTTCATTTTAAGACTTGTAAAATTGAAAATACACATTTAGATTATTACATGCATAGAAAAATGTATATTAAAACTAATAATTTAATTTAGATTAGAAAGAAAACTGAGAATTCTAAAGGCTTCTTGAAAAGTATATATAAATCATCTATTTTCTTTTAGTCCAATTAAAAATATTTAAGGTTAATATTTAACAAAAAAAAAATGCAAAATAGATTCAGTTAACGTTTTTTGTATTCAACGATATAATATTTTAACTTAACTTATAACTTAGCTTTATAACGAAACTTATAAAGCTAATTCATATGTACAGTCAGTCAACATACACTCTCAGAAATAACGTTATTTGAAGAACTGCAATATTTTTATATTGAAATACAAATTACGTTGAAGTATATTTATGTAAAAACAAGAATCACTTCAAACTGGCGAAAGAAAAACAATTCATTTAATGAAAATCGCTTAATACAAATGTGTAATTATACATCAAGGAAAATGAAAATTTACTTAACTTACACAATTTAAAGTAATTTAATGTCATGTAACTTTGTGCCTTGTGAATCAGCGAAAGCTTACAATCTCTCCATGGCACTGAGATAATAAGATTTTGTGTGGTATCTGGCGTAATTTCAGACCACCCTTCAAAAATGCATTTCTTAAGGAATCTGGCTCTGAGACACTGTATTCTTGTTCTCTTCTGTCAGGATCATCCCATACGTCTTCAATGAGATTCAAATCTGACGACTGATGAAGGAAAGCTGTGCACCTAGAAGCCATTTTTTCGCAAAATTTGATGCGCATTATGGATAGTTACCTTGCTGAAAAGCCCACTGGCTACCAACATGTACACTGTCGACTGGTACAAGCACGTAATGAGCGATATCTTCAAGTGTTTCAAATGATTCATCGTGCCTTTAATGAAAGTTAATTACCCAACACTAGCACTTGACACTAACTCTGAGACTGACTCCTCCTCCATTGTAGGTATTGTAGTACTTCACTGTAGAAAAGATATTTATGCGTTTCAATTCTTCATTTCAGCGTCTCCAAATTTTACCACTTCCGTCACTTCCTAGGAGGACCGCGGTAGCCTAGTGGTCAAGGTCGTGGACTAGCGGCCGGAGGTTTTCGTTCAGTCGCGGGTTCGATCCTTGGTCGCCAAAGACCCGCCGTGTAGCCGGGGCTGATGCACGTTAAATCTGTTCGGGGCCTTAAGTTCTCCCGTTGGCGTGGTGTGGATGTTAGGAGAGGGAGGTGCCAGCTCAGGTGTCGTCCTCGTCACTTGACCGTGGTTCAAAATTACGAGGTCCGTCACCAATAGCCGTCGTGTTGCTTCTAGTGCGACGTTAATAAAAACTAAACTAAAAACTAAATCCGTCACTTCCTAGAATATTATATTTACTCTCATCTATGAAACTGACAATTTTCCATACAAAAAATTCTAAAGGATTTATTCAATAGCAAAGTTTTGCCTTTTCCTTTGATTTGTACTGGAAATGAGAGGTTTGCGTAAAACTCTACCATGAAATCCTTTACAATGGAGTAAAATTGAGTGGCGTTTTACAGAAATATCTCCTATCTGTAGATTATTATGACATGAATTATGCAGTTTCTTTCACATTGGGGAGGGGGGGTATAACTTGGTTTTTATCATTTATTTTTATAAAATGTTGTTGCTTTTCAACTGATAAAAATATAGCATTGTCTTAAATTAAATTCTTCATAAAATATTCGTAATTTCTTAAATATAACTATTTTAATAGGTATGTATTGATTTATGTGAAACTGATTATATGTGTACATTAATCTATACACTGATGGACAATTGCGAAAAACGGATAACATTGTTACCCATAGCAATCACTATATGAAAAGAAGAAAAATGAAATATAATAATAACGGCAATTTGTTGAAAGAAAAGTTCGTATACAAGTTTTCTTTTGCACTCTAATTCATTCACTTTGAAACAATTATCTTCTACAACAACGCTAGAAGTTTAAAAACTAGCTAACTAGCTAGACGAGACGTCTTTTCAGCCTATTTGGTTAAGGCGTGACAAAAAGGGAACGATAAACATTCTTCGGACCCACTGGACCAGAGTACGAAACAAAATTGTCGCATCAAGGTTACCAAACAGTTCTCTCCATCTCCACGAGGCTCGGGGTAGAATAACATCATGCTTCGAAGTAAACGTCCTCCGCCGAAGTGGTGACTCAGGACTTGAATACTAGATGGTAGCACAGCCTATACCCGTTGATTGCATATGCTCCCGACGCAAAAACACTTGACTCTGTATATCTAACAAAGAGAAATGCACATAAATCACGACTAGTAATATTTTGGCTCTGGTGCTCGCGTCGATAACACAGGCCACTCAACACGAGACAGTCGATGATTTAAATGGAACTGTCCCAAGCAAAGCTATATTCAACAGGGAGGGGATGTAAATCAATTGCAACAATGGCTTAAAAAAAGCTACCTTCTGTACAAACCAATGTTTCTCTTTGTATCATCACGATGATACTGGAGGAGGAGTATGCAGCGACTCTCGTTTACAACAACTCCAGAAGTTATAAAAACGCCTTGCTAACTAACTAGCCAGACGAATGCAACAAAAAGCGACCGGTCAACATGAGTTCGAAATACGTCTGTCGCATCAAGGTCACCAAACAACTCTCTCCCCCTTTACGGGACACATGGTAGAAAAACATCCTCCGATGCCTCGGAGAAAAATACATCTAACACCAAGACTTTATAGCGCTGATAAGTGATTTAAAATACTTCATGCTAGTGGGGGGACAGCTGTTGTACCAAGCGAAAATTTGCAGGCAAATAATTAATTAACGAAATGGAAATTTTTCCGACATCACTTAGATGATTTTTAAAAAGACTGAAAGAGAGAGAGAGAGAGCTAAAAATAACAAATTAATTTAAAAAGTTCTATGCAAAGTTTTGTAAAGAACAAATTTAGCCACCCAAGGTGTAGTTTTTTTTTTTTTTTTTGTAATTATTATTAAATTACTCAATTAAGCATAAGAATTAAAGTAAACGATGAAATCGAGAAATGGATAATAGTAAACTTTCCGATATTAAAACTAAAGGAAACGATAAATTATTACATTTAATATTACATCAGCTAAGTGTAATTAAAATTGAAGCAAACGGTAAGAAATTGAAAAATGATCTGGTACACCAAAAGTGGTTCACATAAAACAATAGCCCTTTGGGTGGCTAATAATAGTAAATCAATATTTAATTTATTTAACCCTAAAATATTTGAAGAAGAAAGCCAAACTAAATAGACGTAGTTTGAAATTTTTGAGGCTGAAAGAAAGGGAAAAAAGAAAAGAAAAAGCTGCTTCACAGCTTAAAATGCTTAAAATAATGCTTAAATGCACACTATGCTCAGATGATAGTAAGTTCAATCTGCAATTGGATTGTTGACAATAGTTGATCTGGTATGATAGCTTCACTGCCTATAGTCCAGAAAATGTCCAGGAAAGGACTGATATTCCTGACATGCAGTGTCATGGTATGGATCAGTATCTTGATCAATGGCAGCATGTCCCAATATATACTTGCATTCGGGATATGAATAGCGAAAGATACATAGTAGAAGTCCGATTGCCAGCTTTTCTCATTTTTAGTGGTGCTGTCATTGATAAATTTGTTTTTATGGACAGCAACTCAACATGTCATTCACCAGTCACTGTTCAGGAATGTCTAGAAAGCGAAGATATTCAATGTCTCGTGAGAAATCACGAGACATTGAATATCTTTGCTTTGAATATCTATCTTCTATCTTCGCTTATATATATCTTCGCTTTGAATATCTATCTTCGCTTTGAATATCTATCTTCGCTTTGAATATCTATCTATCATGGACTAGCACGTTTTCCACAGCTAGTCCATGCTGAATATGTTTGGGACGCTTTGGGTAGGCGACTTATTTGCCGAAAATATCCTGCAACAAACCATAGCACTGATATCCGTGTTCTGACAGGGGAGTGTGATAAGTTGCCTCGACACCTCTGCATAATATTGAGCAAAATATGATACAAAGTTTAGGACTTAAGGTCTTCATGTTGTATGACATGGATGGAGAAAATAGTGTGTCTGCTCAGATATTAACCTTGTCATTTGACCTGAATTCAAAGTTAAGCGGCTTATAAGCTGTGCTAAGCAAACTTTTGAATCAGGCAGATATAGGCATCAAGAAATATTCAATAATCAAACGAGTGGAAATAAGCAATAATTATTACTTAATTAATTAGAGTATTTTTACAGAATTTGAAATATTTTGATATTTATTGATTTTAACGAATTATTAAGTCACAATTAGAGCCATCACGGCAATAGAGCTCGCAATTTTGAAACATGATCAAGTAACAAAGATGACACCTGAGCTACACCTTCCTCTCCAAACTTCCACTCCCCGCCAATGGGAAGATTTGGGACCTCTACAGATAACATGTGGATCACTCCCGCTATATAGTGGGCTATAATGGCATCAGGACTTGATTCTATGACTCGATGAAAACAATGCTGGGTGTGAATTCCCGACTATGACCGCTAGGCTAGCGCTTTAGAACTGTTCATTCATTACGCATTTTACTTTCTGTCTAACGAAAGTCCCGATAATAGCAAAATTTATTCCAAATATCGGGGGGAGCTTATTATGAAATTTAATAATTAATTAATTAACACTTGCATGTATTACATTTCACGACCAAGTATCTGAATAGCCGAGTGGTCATGGTCGCAAGCTAATGGCTGACTTGTTTTCGCCTAGTGTTTGGCTCGAATGCTGATTCCACTAAGGACCCGATATGTAGATTAATGATGCACGTTAACCATGTTGAGGCTAAAAGTTATCATATCGGTGGGATGTGGAATGCTAAAGAGTCGGTTGCTAGCTTAGGTGACGTCTTCGAATCTTGATTTTGGCTCAAAATTATAATGTTCGTCGCCAATAGTCTTTGTGTTGCTTCGTAGTGTAATATTAATAAGCAATCAATTAATCATATCACGATGTTTAATACAGATTATGCAGTTCTAAAAATATATTAAGAAATTTTACATGGAGAAGATATGTCCATCAGAAAATTTAGAAATTATAAGAAAAATTCTTGAAAATTTTTCCGATTTCTTTGAAGAAAACTATTCTCTAGTGTAATTATTTGTTTTACTTTAATAATGAAGAGATAAAAGAAGATTATATATTTTAGATAATTCAAACTTATTTTGAACCTGTTCCATAGAAATAGATCTGTGGTAGCTTAGTGGTTATGGTCGTAGATGGTCGGCGTTGTTTTCGACGAGTAGAGGTTCGAACCCTGATGCCACTAAAGACCCACCATGTAGCAGGACTGATGCACGTCCAATCTGTCGAAGTCCCAAGTAAACACATTGGTGTGGTGTGAAAGTTTAGAAAGAGAGGTGCCAGCTCAGGTATTGTACCCGTCACTTGACCGAGGTTCAAAATTGCGATAGCCGCCGCCAATAGCCCTCTATTTGCTTCTCAGTGCGACGTTAATAAATAATCACATCACTTCCGTCGTAGCATTTGTTCACGTCCTGTTGCCATTAAAGACTCACCGTGTTGTGGGGATAAGGAACGTCTAGTGTGTTGAGGTTTCCAATCCTCTCGAAAAAGTGGTGTGGAAGTTTAGAAAAGGAAGTGCCAGTTCAGGTGTCATATTTGACTAAGATTCAAATTATGAGGTCAATAGCCTTTTGCTCTCTTATTGCTTTCAATTACGATTTTAATGTACAAACAATCTAATAATCAATAAAAACGGAATATGAAACAAAAGAAGTACATTGATTAATCGGGGATAATAGCTTTAGTTGTTCTACATTCCCTTAAAATCAACCAATCAATCAAATTTATAAATGACACAACCGCGAAATTATAATCGAGAGAAATAAATAAATAACAATTACTTCAGTAATATACGCAACTATACTTTCAATCAGGTTTTGGTTATAATTTCATTAAATTTGGCATGTAATTTAAACCACACAATTTTTTTTAAAAAAATTAACTGTAATAATTCATTACACTGCGATTTGATTTCTTAATTTATGAAATTTTACGGATAAAGTTTTGAATTCTTTTAAAACTAAGAGCAATCGGAGAGAAATTCCTAAAGCGCATAGTAATCAACCTATTGAATAAATGACTGAAGAATGAAAGCTATTTTACAGTTTGCATATTTTCAACTTATAATCTTAGTAACCTGCTCTGCAAATAATTCTGTTTTTCACTACGCGAAGCGACGGGACGAGATCAGGAGCCGGTTTTTTCATTTAATAGGAACCAATTTTTCTAAAAATTTCGGGGAGTGTCTGGTGCCCCAGGGGCACTCCCTCCCCAGGCATTGATTAGAAAATAATTGCAAAAATACTTTTTTCCAGTCTAGTAGTAATTACAAAACTTAAAAGGAATGAATGTCATTTTCACTCTAGCCTTTGAAAACAGTCCATACAATGTAGACGGTCTCAATCGATAGGCAGCAATTTCGGGGAAGATATTGTTTCAGCCCCACCCAGTGCCAGAGAGCTGACGGTAAACAAAAAGAAGAGGTGGGAAAAGAGAAAGTAGGTAATGGACCCAGAGGGGTGTTTCCGAACGGTAGGCTGGGATCATTAGGATGGAAGCAGACCATTACGGGAACCGGATCTATAGTTCCGGATCCACTGGCGGAACAGTCGTAAACACGGGGTTCGTACGTCACTTTCCCCCTCCTTTATCAATCTTTAAGGTCCTCTCTCACTCGATCTTGCCATTCATTCTTGAAAGTCAATACAGGTAAGTTGGAGGGACGGTATATCAATTCCCGAACAGTGGCCTTAGATGGAATTTTTGACGAGGAAGATTAACATTTTTCACAGGGAGCTAATGAGGAGACTAGAAATTAAATTTTTAAAATATCCAATTTCAATTTACTTACATGCTTTTTTTTTCATAGCATCTTTGATAACAAATTCGTCGTGGGCCTAAACAAAGGCAGACCTCAAATGCTCGAAGTGATACATTTCCGAAAAATAACCATTTAGTGGGGAAAAAAAAAAAAAGATGAAATAATACGCGAAAACGAAAGGTATAACCAATTATGAAAAACAAAATATTAGTTTTTTTTACATTAATCCTATAAAGAGCTTTTCTTATTAAAGTTATATCCTCATATCTTAATGGAAATTTCCAGTGTTTCATCATCATTCTCTCACTTTTTTTTTACTCTGCTGTTTCAGTCTTGCCTGACTTGGTGGAGAAAACTCCTACCGCAACTTGTTTGAGTTCTTATACCGAAACGGATTTTTAAATTATATTTAAGATTTTAGCCTTTTTCTACAGTGTTTTTCAATTTTCTTTCCTAAAATGTGTTTTTTATCAATTTTTCTTCATTCGCTTTAAAAAATGTTTGGCGCAGCATAGACAGATCTGACTCTTGCGCCATAAACCACAGTCCCTTGCTCTCTTTATTAGATATTTCTTTAAACTGTTGAGGTAAATATTGATTTCTTTAAAAAAAATTCAATATTTTTTATTAGGTGAAATTAATTTTATTTTTAAGACTCATTTTTTGTTTGGTTGATTTTGTTTATTGATTTCGTTTACATCGCACTAGAAGCAGCTCATGGGCTATTGGTGACAGACCCCGTAAATTTTAACCTAGATCAAGTGAAGAGGATGACACTTGAGCTGGCACTCCTTCTCCTAACTTCCACACCACACCAATGGGAGGACATTGAGTCTCGACAGATTTAAAGTGTATCAGCTCCGGCTCCTCGGCGGATCTTTAATAACAAAGGCTTGAACCCCCAACTAAACGAAAGCCGCGAGTCTGCTTCCATCACTACTAGGCTACAGTGGCTCTTTTTGTTGGGAAGATTGTTTACCACCATCCGTAGGGCACTATTCAAAACTAGGACAGTTTATGAGTTTCATTTCTTTTTTTCTATTTTGCAATTCTGAATATTTACAAAATATTGATATTTATATACCCTTCATGAAATTTTTGAAGTACCACTAGATTAATTTTCCTCCTTTAGAATCCTAGATATTGAATCGATTTTTTTGACTCAAATCCATTTTATTCCATGTATAAGTTGAGAATCAGATAAATTAACATTTCTGCTTTTTACAAATAAAAACTTTCCATCAAATGGATCGTTGTCTGAATCTTAACGTGGGAGCGGTAGCCTAATAGTCATAGTCGCGGACTCACAGCTGGTATTGTTTCCATCGAACCGTGGGTTTGAGTCCTTATGCAGCTAAAGATCACCGTGTAGCAGGATTGATGCACGTTAAATCTGGTTGAAGTATAAATTCTCTCGCTTAAATTGTTTACATGTTTGGTTGTTAGCATTACTACTATTTTGGATTATTTCATTCTTTGCCACATGTTTGACTGAGAATGATTACATTACATAACTCTGTAATTTTTTTCTTTATACTATAAGAACAGACTATTTCTAGTATTAGATAGAGTAAATGATTTAAATATTTTACATCCCTATGTAAACTTAGAGACATTGAATTGGTTTTAGGGAACAAATTTGATAAAAGTGATCGACTTATTTTTTTTTAAAAGTAAAAAATAAAATTCATAAATTTCTTACAAAACTTTACATAAAATTTCTTATTTGTTTTCCGCAATCAAACCTCGTTTCCAATAATAAAATAATTTTAAGGCAATAAGATGGCAATAATTTGTTGTACGAAAGTTCTTAGCTCCAATATGTGAACAATTTCATTAATATTTTGAATAAAACGATTTTTTATTGATAAAAAAATGCACACTGCATTTTCTGGCAATGCATAGCTAATAAATCCTTGTTTTACAGTAGTCAACCTTATATTAATTTGATTGATTGATTGGTTTTTTTTACGTCGCACTTGGAGCAATATGAGGTTTATAGGAGAAGGACATCGAAAAGTTGAGCCTCTGACAAGTGACGAGGACGACATGTGAGAGCTGACACCTCCCTCTCCAAAATTTCCCCACCATGCCAACAGACGGTGGGGGGAGAGACTTTGAGTCTCGCCCCCCACCCCCGCAACCCGGGGTGCGCCCCCCCACTTAATTTCCATTGAGGTTCGAGAACCCATGGCTCCACGAAAAAAACCGGCTGTTATTAGGTCCATAACCATGACCACTAGGCTATCACGGCTATGCTCTTTAGCCAAAAAAGTATATCGATTTTAGAAGTAAGTTATATAATAGAGCAATAGACCCTTTAAAGTACAAAAATGATTTTATTACGGCAGATTAAATGACATATACATATCTCAGAAAGAGCTTATTTGTTAAAATGCACTATTTTGAAAACCTTCACCTTTAAACAGCATTTAACAAGAGCGTTGAAAAGGTTTAATTAATCAAAAAAAGAAAACTTCGTGAGATGCAACTAAATAACAATTACAAATTATTAAGATTCTTTTCTGAAGTTACTTTGTAGCAAAAGCTATTAAATAATTTCATAAAACATTCATCAAATAACTTATTTTGAAAACTTCAAACTAGACGGAAAAAATTAAAAAGCTTTCTAATCTTCAATCTCGTGAGCGTCCAGCCAATTTATTTTCAGATAGATAAGAATGATTAACGATAGTTCCCTTTACAAATTTACGTGCTCTTCGTGCATATAATCTCCATACTTTCTTTCTCTTACAGAATAGTAATATAGTAGAATTATTGTATTTGCATACTCATCGTGGCGTCATTATGTCTGTCATCGGTATTGAAACAAAGAAGATGCACCTGAGTACAGAAATGTTGGATATTACAGACCGCATCCAGAAGTGAGCAAAATTTCGATCTTGTACTTCGGCTAAGATTTTAGAAGTCGGTACGAATTTTCGAAATCCAGTTGCAATGAGTTAATACAATTTTCTTCTTTCTAATTCTCATACCATAGGCTATGAAAATATATTTGACAGTGTTTACTATTCATGAAAGACGCCCCTTACTTCACCGAAATAAATACTTACATGTAACTTGAGTGAGCTCGAAGTTTGGTTGAGAGAAGGAAAAAATATGTATTTATAACATAAAAGTCTATGACATGGACAGGGACGAAATACATCTAAAAATTGAAACAGCAAAGAAATAAAACTGCGTGATCTCTCAATTTAGTCTTAGTCAGTTATATTACGTGTCATCGAGAAATTTTTCATTTTATATTTTGTTTCTATAAAAGAACACTTAACGGACAACATAATTTAAATCAAGCTCACCCACACAGGAAAAATTACACAATAAACTCATTTAACTATTTTATAATTGAAAATGTTTTGTAATAAAGTATTTTAGTAAAACTATAGTAATTCATATTTTTCTAAATCCAAAATTACTATTCTATTGTACTTGTCATATATATATATATATATATATATATTGCTTTGTGTTTTTGCACTTAAGAAGAAATAAAATAATCCTTAATCATAAATATTTTTTTTATTCCTTCCTTTTTCCTTCCCCTCTTGCGGCCGTGGTTACAGTCGTGGTCACGGCCTGGCACTTTTCGTCGAGTTATGGATTCAAGCCCTGATGCCACTAAAGATCCGCCATGTAGTGGGGCTGATGCACGTTGTCGAGGTCCCAAGTCTATTATTGGTGTGGAGGGGAAGTTTGAAGAGGGAGGTGTCATTTCAGGTATCGTCCTCGTTATTTGACCGAAACTCAAAATTACTAGATCCGTCCCCTCGTGTTGCTTCTCAGTGTGACGTTAGTAAACTAACAATCAATTGTCCTTTCTATGCCTTGCTTAAGATTCAATTTATTACTTGAAATAATCGGAATTGATGGAAATCTAAAAATAATGAATAAATATAGTGATAAGTAATTAAAATAATGTTTTTTTTTTTGCTTATATAATCTCTATTAGTAAACATCTTAAAATAACTTTACTTTAAATGTAAAAAACAATGATTTCGAGAGAGAGAAGTAATTAAGCACAGGGACATTCAGTTATACTTAAAACGTACATTTTGCTATGATACTCTTTTAAGAATCCCTTCAAAATATCACACAATTTCGGAGATATTAGCATTCTTTTTCCTTATGTAATTAATGAAACGTAAATTTGTGAAATGTGCTTAGATTTTCAATGTTAATGTAATAAATTAATGTTTCATCAAAAAATATTATAATAATAATTAAATTTAAGAAGCATTTACAACAAATAATAAAAAAAAAAGTGTTTGCAATCGTATGCTATTTTTTAGCAATTTCCATTTCTCTCTCATTTCATTAAATAAATTAGGAATGTAAGCATCAAAAAATTCCTTAATTATTTTAAGCCAAATCATGTAATTAATAATATACATTGAAGAGCGAAAATTCATGGGAAACTTCCCATTACCTGGTAGAACCACATTTTACACATCGAAATGCAATAACTCAATAGGGCATTAACTAAATAAGTTTTGTCGGAAAAGTCTACAGAAAAAATATTCAGCCATACTGTCTCTTCAGCTGTCCATAATTGCGGAAATGTTGCCTGTGTTTGATTTTACGCACAAACTCACCTTTCAATCATTTCCTGTATATTTGATGGGACTCTTGAATGGGGAACTAGTCTGACTCTAGAATTGTTTAGAATTCCTTAAACTAATTGAGATTGAGTTTGTCCTGATAACATGGCACGTTGTCATCTCACAAAATTCTATCGTTATTTGGGAACATGAAGTCCATATATAGCTGACTGCCAATGGCCTCCTATTAACTGAACATAACCATTTTCAGTCAATTATTGGTTCTGTTTGATTAGATAACACATCCCATGCCATGTAAATACAGCTTACACCTTTATGAAGCCACCATCAACTTGCTTAGCACCTCATAGTCAACTTGGGTCTAGGACCTCGGGATGTCTTCTTCACATTCGAACAACATTGGCTCTTACAGCCTGGAATTGTGATTCATCTGACCACGACAGACTTCTACGATCCAACCGATATATTCTAGAGTCCAGCAAAGGCACCACACTTGACGTGTTTCTAATAAGGGTACTCGAATCAGTCTTCTGTTGCTATATATCATAAACACTGAAATTCGCTACACTGTCCTTACGGATGAATCTCTCGAACATACCACGTTGATTGTTATCATTATTTGACCTATTGTTACTTGCCTGGTAAAGATTATTACTCTACACAAGCGTCGCTACTCCCAATCATTGATATAATTAATCACTGAATTGTCCATGGTGAGAGGAAATGCCTCATAATATATATTCTTGAGCCATTCTTGATACTGTGGATCAAGGAAAGTTGAGTTCCCTAGCGAGTTCTGAAAAGGAATGTCCGTATTCAAAAATTATTATGCGTCCAGATTCAACTAACATTCCCCTTAGTTGTTCATGGATAATTTGTGAAGTTACATTTTACTAAATAGTTTTGAGAAAATCCATTGAAAATTAAATTTTGTTGCTAATGTGTCTAATAACTATCAGATTATGCTGATGGTATAGTCATTGATGTCTTTGTTAAATTGCAGAAATTGAGTTCGTGCAAAGGATTATTAAACGAATGGTGCTTATATAAAAATGCTTATCCTTTAAAGTAATTTTTACTAAGTGGATTAGTCAATGTACGTAACATTTTAGTTCACTGTTTTTTCCAAATAAAAAATTTACGAAGCTTTTTTCTACAACTACACAGATGAGAATTTTGAATAAATACGATATAAAAGAGGATATCCTATTTCAAAGGAAAAATAAAGGAGACAGCTTTTATGAATTAACTAACTGCAAAGTCTTCACTGCAAACCTACAAACACACATACACGCAAACTTATAAAGTGGGAGTATATATATATATATATATATATATATATATATATACTAGTGTGTGTGACACCGTCTGCTCATTTTCCATAACAAATTATCCAACAGTTCTTGAGGTAAAAGTTGTCACTCTTCTAGGAGCATCTGCTTTTAGCTGTCTGGTGTTTTCCGGAGAATACAATCTTGCTTCCAGATTCTTGCTTCCCTAAAAGCATCCCGCACATGCAAGATGGGATTCAAATCAGAGAAGCACGCTGGCTAATCCATTATACAGATATCCATCTTCTAAAAGCTCCTCAACAGTAGAAGCCCTGTGGGGATGTGCATTGGTGTATACAAAATTAAAGTGTAGACCAAAGGCACCTAGGAACAGACGCATGTGTGGAAGGAAAATTTCATTGCATTAACGATCTCTTCAAGTAAGCCTCTTTCAAAAATATGGAGCTCCTTTCGACCATTACACATGATGCCATTCCACATAAGTCCTGCAGGACTACCCCACGACTCTATTCCTGATGTTAGTGGGATAAAACCTTATGCCTACTTCCCTCCATATCAACTTACGCTGAGAATCGTTGTTCAGACTGGAACGACTCTCATATATAAACAGAACGTGACTCCATTGATGAAATGCCCAGTCTTTGTGTTCTTGACAACACTGTAAACGGTGCCGCCGATGGATAGCTATGATGGTATGCAGAGTTCAGGATAACAGACGAATAGACTACCTTTATGCAGACGTCTAGCTACAGTAAAACGTGATACCTGTTGTCCAGTTGCCGTACGCAGCTGCTGATCAATGTGATCTGATACCTGGTTCCTGTGTTCCTTTTTCTTTCCTGCAGAACGATATACTAGTCATCATTTCTGGTCATCGTTTGCCATTATTTTCTTCAGCTGACCACTGCAAACCATTCTAACATTTGTACCTGTCATTTGGAAAGCTTTCCTAGCTCTTGAAGCTACTTTTTGACAATTACAAATTCTTGTGCAACGCTCACCAAATTACGCCCTTGAAACTACATGTTTCTAGTACAATTTCACTTTCACTAGCAGGGAATGTCTGGAAATGTCTCAAACCTCTTTCTTTTTAAGTTGCCTTGACACTGAGCACACAAATTCCACTTGTTTGTGTACTGTGACGTTCCTTTTGATGTTACAGTGTTGATATTTGCATATGTATCACACACTTTTCCTCTGAACTGCCTTTTCACTGTACTGGTTGCTAAAAGCCCTTTTTAATGATTTTATTGTAGCATGTTGAAAAATGTAATTGTTACTCAAGCTTTGCTCTCTCTCTCTCTTTATATATGTTATATATATATATATATATATGGAGGATGGCCGTATAACTAATTATTCTAATTAAAGAATCAAACCTTGAATATAAGCACATTTAATATTGTCGTTTCACATTAACAATTATTGCATTACAAAACATTTCACAATAACATAAAAAAAAACATTAAAGCAATCTTCTTCAGCGTCTAAAATCATAAAGCGTCTTTTTGGTTGTGAGACATCAACAAGGGCGTCTTCCTTGTTTCAATGACTCCAATCGACTCTTCTTCCAGAGCTTGCTCCTTACAGTAGCAGAAGTAGCGCTTTCTATGATTGGGTCGAGTGTTTCTTCTACAAAGCCATATATATACAGGGTGGTCATAAAAAAAACTTTGCCAACATCTGCACTTCTAGCGTCCATACCGTTCAAACGATCTAGATCAGATTTCAAGTACAGTTATTTGGATGTATGCGCTCATGATTCTAGAAAGGGTAACACAGAGGTGCTCACAGGTATGGTTATAGCAACAGAAACTCGAAATTTTCAAATGACAACATCTACTTTTTTTCCGTCACAAAATGTTCAACGCATGCGGAAACCTTAAATAACGTTGGAACGAAGTTTATATTCCCAAACACGGACGTATTATGCACATACAAAAAAGCCAGTTTTGAAAAATTATCAACAAAACACCGACAGTGATTTCTCAGTCGGCAGACCATTGTTCTCGAGATCGGAAGGGTCGGGTTCGAGACTCGCATGGCAAAAGCCTGATAGAGTATAATCCATCTTGGGTGCAATGTCCTGTAAGTTCCTGTTCAAATTACACCTCTGATGGTACAGCAGCGGAGGAGACATTTCGCCCATGGAGGATCAAAATTATGATGGCATATGTCCGGACCACACTTAGTGGTGAATCCTAGCCCGTAGGCAATAACTCTCAGCGTAGATCTAAGTCAACCTGCATACAAAACATGTTCTGGGCGCACGCGGAAAATTTGTATTGACAGAGGCAAGATATCAATCACAGAACACCATTCGCCAGATATTAAGCATCAGAAAACGATAAAACGTTAGGTCAGTATGATAATTCTTCAGTCGTGAGCTCGCACATGCCGACGAAATGACTCTGCATGGGACAATTCCTGGTGAATTGGTAAAATTAAACTATTAAAATGGGATGAATGCTGCGTAAGCCTTGCGTGTTTATCGCCGAAATCATCTCCAAAGACTTGACACATGTTCTCCGCAAGGTCTGCGTGATTTACTAAAGAAATTCAAAGATATGGTCTTTCCCGGTGATAAACCGTGATTGGGACGACCAACTGTTTCTGAGGATGTTGTTAGGGAAGTGTATCACTCTGTGACTTCAGGACATATACAAACCGTAAGAAGCACAACTCGTGTGTTGGATATTGCTAAAACAACGGCCCTAAAACTACTGAATTCTGTATTTCGCATGTTTCCATACCGGCATATATAGACGTTGCAGCCGGAGGACCAACAACTACTTATCGACTTTGCAAAGGAATTTCTGATACGAAATGAGGCTGATAACGACTGGCCACGCGCATTTCTACTTAAATGGCAATATGAATTCCAAAAAATGTATACATTAGGCAGACACGAATCCTCAGCTGGGGCACCAGTACCTTTATTTGACACCAAAGTTACTGTGTGATGCGACGTTACAGGTACAGTCGTTCTTGGCCCGTACTTTTTTGATGAAGCGACATCAACGACCTTTGTAACATGATCTATAACAGCATCTCGCTATAAAGCCATGCTGCAAAATTTTGCAATACCAGAATCTTTTCAGCGTAATGCGTTAATGATATCGCATAGATGGTGCACAGCCACTAAAAGTGAATTCTGAACGCAGGATCCTAGAACATCATTTTGGTGATCGCATCAAAATTTTCCATTTCCGTGACCTCCTCAGTCCCCCGATCCAACTCCAATGTACTTCTGAATTTGAGGATATAAGAAGTCTTCCTAAGTTCACATGAGCAATCGGCAAACTTTGTCTGATTTAAAGCGTGAGATCGCAAACATCCCTCATACCATTGTCCACCGTCTCCCACATGCAATGCGTAATTGCCCGTGATGGCACTCATATGGAAAATGTTTGAACTGAATCCCTGTAATCTTTTGTACTATGTGTGTTGTCACTTGTGACTGGTGTCTTGTCACTACCATATGCAGTATTCCTCCGTTCTCCCTGAATAACTGTTTTTTTTTTGTATGTGCATAACACGTATGTACATAACACTGTAGTTAGGATTCTACAGAGTAAAAAAATGGCGGCTCCGGTGGTGATGGAAAAGTAACTCATAAATCCGAATTCAGCGCCCCTTGAGGTCTCACTGCCACATCACCATCCTGGTAATTTCATTTTTAAAAAAATAAATGCACTTTGCATTCGTGGAACAGTTTTGAAGAGGAGATTATGGATTGACTGAAATTGCCACTGATAAGAAGATTAAATCATCGAAGCACCATCCTGGTGAAAGGAACTCTACATTCCGCTTAGTGAAAAAATCATCCCGAATTTGGAAGTGTCTGTTTGGATACTTCGTAGTGTTGTAATATTCGATTTCAATAACAATCAAATTATATTTTGTGATAAATCACTATTAAGTGTGCCTTTGAGAGACAGAGAACCTCCAAGAAATCCAACAGAATCTTGGGTGTGATCGCGCAAGTATTATCTCTCTACTGTAAAAAGTTTTTTTTTTTTTTTTTGAAAAAATGTGTCAATGAATATATTTTATAATTTACTGTGAAAAGTTCTTTTTTTGAAAAAATGTGTCTAGGAATATATTTTATAATTTTTAAGTGTCACTTATCCTAGTTTTCCTTTCAGTTAATATTGATGTTTTTTTAATACTTTATATATATATATATATATATTACCAATTTTTTCTCAGGAACGAAAAATTTAAAGAGTAGAAGGCTATTATATCTGATCTTGAACCGCTAAAAGAGAGTGCTGACAATTCATTATCTTATGCTGATCTGTTTTTCCTTTCCTTAAAACATCAAACAAGAATTATTACTGATTGTAAAGCTCAAGAACTCGTAATTTTTTTCTTCTGTTTATGAAAATGTGTATGTTAATTTTTTTTTTTTGTTTTGTTGATGCAGATATCTTTTTATCTTTCAAATACTAGGAATATATGATCCTCTTAATTCATTTTGTATTTCTCATTAGTCTTTAAGTATATACATTTGTTCTGTAATAGCATATGAGTTTTCTTTTTCAATTTAAAATATATTTCGAATTTTTTCTGTTAAAAGAAATTATACGTGAAAATTGTTTGTTTTATATATTGAAAAATAATATCAAAAATTGAAAAGTATTTACTTTATTTTTCTTTTGAATGATTTCTTTTTTATTGAATGTTGAAAATCTCAGTACTCTAAATATTGCATATTATTTTTAAGTTTGTATGTATATCTCCGTTGAAACGTAAGTTATTACGAATTTTGTATAAACATTTATTCTAACTTTCGCAGAATCAATTAAGCAAACCCAGCTAAATAATTTCATTCAACTGAATTAAAAAAATATTTACTAGATCTTTTTTTTTTTCAGAATAGCTAATTGTTATGAAATATTTCAAACTTTATTCGCACAAAATGTCTTATTTATTGAAAGGTAAGAAAGAGGACTTGCTTAACCTAGCAGCAGAATTAAGTTTAGAAGCAACAGCTGAAATGACTAAACCAATGTTGAATAATTTAATTATAAATAGCACAGGGTATGACGAGGAAGACACCAAATTGATGTACGATATTATAATCGAAGAAAGGAAAGAAAAAAAGAAGAGGGGAGGAGAAGAACTGGGAGAGAAGAGGAGACAAGATGAGGTAGAATTAGAAGTTAAGAATCGAGGCCCAGATTAAGTTGAGTCAAGGGACATTGGCGTTAAATACTCGTACACCGAGTAATGAATTGAATAAGTTACAACATAAATTCGATATGAAAGAAGATATCAGTCTATATTTGGTATTATTTGCCAAGTCATATTGACCAAGCTAATATGACGACCGTACCACAAGAGTTTTGGGTTACACATCTGTTGGGTCTACTCCCTCAAGAAATAACGCAATTAATTGCTCGAGAGCCTGAAGAAAGGGCGAAAGATTATGATCATGTGAAGATACTGCTACTCAAAAGATTCAAATTAACTTCTGAGAAGTTTAGACAGTTATTTATCACTCACCAGAAAAGTGCTGAGAATACATGACGAGATTTCTACCAAGAAATTCAAACATTCTTTAATGGATGGATTGAGGGACTTAACGTCAAAACCTTTGACCAGTTGTGAGATCTAATAACAGCAGATCAAATGAAGAAAATAGCTCCCGTCGAATTTAAAGAGTATCATTTAGACGAATTACCTTGTATCAACTCGCCAGGGGATTTAGCAGAGAAACTTGAGGAATTTGAAGATGTCTAGAGAACATGGAAGCCGAAACCATCTTTTGGAAGCAAGAAGCCAGACTGCCGAATAAGTTCGTTAATTTCGTAAGATGTGAAAATCGCCACAGGAGAACTGAAAATTTTAATCCTGAAAGTAGATACTATGAGACTCATCCGAGTAAAGAATTTAAAAAACGAATACCTAGAAAATGTTTCATTTGTAATTCTCCTAAACATTTACGCTATAATTGTCCTGATGTAAAGAAAGAGTCGGAACCTGAGAGACCATCGAACTCTGAAGTACAAACCTATTTTGCTGTCCCGCAAAAAGGGCTTCACCTAAAAGACATAACCCTTGGTGACAAAACTATTTCCGCTCTCATAGATACTGGTAGTTCAGTTAGTCTTATCCGCGAAGACGTAAGTACGAAGATTGTAGACCAACAAAAATTTACTAAAAATGTAATATTCTATCCGGAATAGGTAAATCGCATGTATTGACGAAAGGTACTTTTAAACATGATCTCGCCATAGATGAAGACCGTTATTCCTTAACATGGTATGTTGTGCCGACTAAGCATTAAATTTCGAAGCTATCATAGGCACAGACATTTTGGAATAAGCTTCTTTAAAGTTTACAGAAGAGGGTGTCGAGTTCCACAAATATGAGGGAAAAAATTATCAAGAAAGAAGGCTTTCGCCCTGAAGCAAAAGGAAGTATTCAACAAATTAAGTCTGAGAACCAAAGAACATATAATAAGAAGAGAAAAAAGGCTCCCCAGTACCAGAATGATGATTTAGTTGTGGTCCAAAGTACACAATTTGGTGTAGGCCTCAAATTCAGATCTAAATTTTTCGGACCATATAGAGTTGCTAAAATTAAGCTCAGAGATCGATATGTGATAAAGTAGGCTACCATGCAGCCCTGAATGTAACCACCACCTCTACTGATCTAATGAAATACTTCTCCCCCGGGGAAGATAAAATTCGACAACCTTATGTTCTCAATAGCAAATATATTTGATTTTTTTTAAAGTTTTCTTTTGTAATATTTATATTTCGTTGTTTTTATAGCTGTAAACTCTTATGTTCGATCAGACTGTAAGGTCATCACCAGATGTCGCTGAGGTCAGAGACGCTCAGGAGTGGCCGAGCTGTAGGATTTTTACATTTTGAGACGTCTTCCAACACTAGATGGTCCATCGAGCTGGAGCTCTACTTTGTGACATCTTTCCAAGGGGTCTACACGAATAACGGCAAATGGAAGAGTGCGACCAACAGAGAAAGACGTGCGATCTGATAGCTCTTTAATATGTATAACCAATAGTTCTATTTTAACTTAGTAAATACTGTACAGTAATATATGGTTTATTTAAATGTCATCTTCTAAAAATCCGCTTTGTTATTGAATCCAGAAAACCCCAAGACATCTTTAAAATGAGCCATGTACCCCATTTCTGTCGTTAGGATTACACACACACACACACACAGATATATATATATATATATATATATCTATATATATATATATATATCTGTATTATTTACATACATAGATTCAGACACAAAAGTCAGCATACACTTAGTAAAATAACGGTATTTCAGAAATTATAAATTTATATTTTAAAATCAAATTTACCGAAATGTTAAAACTTATCAATTAAACAATATTTTACAAGAGTAAGAGACATAAACTGAATTGCATAGCTAGAATATGCGCACAAGAAAACTGTAAAATTTACGTCACAAAAATCATTATATAGGAGGTGCTTTTGTCAATTGTCATGCGATTCCACTCTTCTTTAAACAGGAACAAAGCAACATTGTACATTTTTATTGAAATTAAGTTTTGAGTACACATCTATCAATTTGTGTTATTACTAATTCAACAAAAATGGTTGAAAGAAAGGAAACTTGATTTTGTTTGGATTATGATAATGAGGAGAAAAAAAAAGTATTTTGCTCAAATTGCGAAAATTGTTTGGGAGGAGTCGATCTAAACTGCCGAAACTATTATAAGAAATTCCATAAAAACTGGGTATACTTTTAAAAACCTCTTATTAAACGGCCAAAGATTTCGAATGATTGAGATACTCGAACAGTAATGAAAAAAAAAAAAAAAAAAAACGGGAAGCTAAATCAGAAATTATTTGCTCCTCAATTAATGGAATATGTTGTTGCTACAACGAATTATAGTGTTATTGCGAAAAGAGAAGAATCATCTGATGCATTTTTGTCAAAAACGACAGAATTCTACAAAGAAAGCCATTTTCATCCAGGAGAAAATGAACGAAAATTTCTGAACTTTGCTATTGAATATATCCATGAGGAATTTGTTATTTAGAAAATTTTCTAATTTTAACCGATGAAAGTAAATAAATTGGAAATTATGGATGTAGTAAAATTTTGCATTGTAAAAACAAAGAATTGAAGCGTATAAAAATGTCGTTACCTCATTGAAGTATGTTAAAGATGGATTGATGGTTTGAGGATCAATGTGTGCTGCTGGTATTCGGAAATTAACCTTCACTGGAGGTACAGTGAATTGTTTCAAGTAATTCTAGATATTGCAAAATAATGTGCATGCATCTGTTGATAGTGGACAACTTGCAAGACAATGAGCTTTTTACTATGATAACTATCCAAACACGTAACAAAGACTGTGATAGTATTGTTCCTTTACAAAGTATCTTGGTACAGCTTCATATCTCTCCTCAGTCGTAGAGTTTCAATCCTATAGAAAAAGCAAGAGATGTTCTTGACAGAAAATACAAGGTCTGGAAGGAAAACTCTTTAAAAATTAATTATTACAAGCATAGTCTGATATTACTCCAAGATTCCACACAAACTCTTATTGCCTCAATACTTCAGAGATTGTAAGCCGTTATTGATTGACAAGGGCAAGTTACGCGATTAATTTTCAATTGCATGAATTATGCTAATTTTTCATTTTTCTTGGTGTTTTAGTACACTTCTATGTTATGTCATTTTCATTAAATTACTGAATTTCCATTAGCCGATTTGAAAGAGGTAGGTTGCGTGAAATATGCGTAAACGCAATTTGTATTTCAATATAAAAATATTACAACTTTTCAAACCTCATAATGACATAAAAATTTGATATTTTTGACCATGTATGTTGACTTTTGTGACTGAGTGTATATATAACATTTTTACACCTGATTTACTTATATTGCTTTTCATCAGTTTTAAATATGAGTTAACTTTTGTAATTTGCAAAAAAAGAATTTAGAATTCTTGATAATATTTACACTTTGAATAATTTTACAAAATATATTAGTATCATTATACGCCGAACGATTACCGTCAATTTGAAAGGGACAAATACCACGTTTTACAGTAAGTTAGTATAATCTTATTAATTTTATTAGTTTATATATATTTTTGTATATTTTTGAAATTGGGAATATTTGTAATGTAGTAAAAATTTTAAAGGCTAAATTGGAATAATGATCTCATTTTTAAGTAAGTTTTGTTCTTTATTCGAACGTAACTTTATAAAAAACTGCTTCTATCTTAGTACAATTGATTAAAAAATTAATCATTTTGTTATAAAGTAATTTGCAGAGTAGGATGGCTTGAATTTATAAAAAATGTTTAATAATACATGTATGTCCAAGGTCAGACTGCAGCATTTTAAATTTTTTTACTTCCATTTTTGACTTTCTTTGTTTTCTTTCTTGCATTTGTATGGTACTTATAAATATCAGTAATTTTGCTTTGATTATGTGTATATTGTATCATTTGTACTTTATGTATGTGTATAATTCAATATATTTCTCATACAGAGTTTGTCCAATAAGTTTAGGGACTGGTTTTTTCTGTTGTTGTTAAAGGGGTGGAGAATTGACTCTATAGAAGGGATAAAGAGCAGAGAATGTGACGTAAACTAGGAGAGCCATTTCAGTTTCGTCAGAGGTGTTGGAGTGCATAGATCTCTCCCCAGATCTCTTCAAATTATGTTTAGTGCTTGCGTCGAGAGTGAAAATGTAGTAAATCATCGAACAGCGTTATGCCATCAAGTTTTACACAAAGCTTAACTAATCAAGTACGAAAACTCTCGATATAAACCGTGAAGTTTACAAGGATGAATCCAAGTCCAGATCACGTGTTTTTGAAGTCACAAAAAATTTGATGATAGCAGGGAAGACGACGAAGATAGACAATGCGCTGGACATCTAACATCAACACGAACTAATGAGCATATTACCAAAATTTGAAACTTTTTCAGCTGTGATCACCTATTATATTTTCATAGGTTAGTAGAGGAGTTAAATTTTACAAAATCCATTATACGTTTTATTATTACTAATAATTCGCAAATACAAAACGTGGGAGAGAAGTTTGAGCCAATAGATTTGTCAGATGAGCAGAAGGAACAAACACTCTATGACGATTTGTCGTAAATCATTGGAACGTTAGTTAACTGACCTAAATCTTATGGACAGAGTGAAAAGCGGTAACGAAATGTGGATTTTGTTCCTTCTACGTGTGTGTGCGAGAGAGAGGAAAACAGTTCGAAAGATCCTCGTTTCAGGACGATAGATGCGGCTCAAGTGGGGATTTCTTGTATTTACCGACTACCTTGGTACGTAATATATATATATATAAACAAAGCGCTGTACCTTAAGTTTTAAATACAAACCGACGTAGAAAATTTAACACCATGAAGAAGAAGTGAGTGGAATGTGTGGAAGATAAACTCAGAAAGAGAATGCAAAAGTCTATTGTGTGGTTATTTACAAAAAAGATCATTTTAATACGGCAATGAAATGGAGGAGTATTAGTAGAAAGTAGGTTCCCTCTCGCGGTAAACTCCAGCAGCTACCCTAGAAAACATAGATTCAATTAGCGAGTGTATGATGTCCTGACGATGTAAGCTCATTCATTCTCAACCATCCTCAATAGTTCATACTCCAATTGAGGCTAGGGTAGTAGATGAAGAAAACGATGGCCAATTACATTTCAGCTACGCTTGATCGATAAGATCTGGAAAAACTGCTTTCGCTTGCTATAACTGGACATGCTGCAGGGCTTGTCTGTTCATGAATGTCGTATGCGGTCCCATGGAAAATACCGTTTTTCAACCGAGGAATGTAAGTTAACACAAACGACTGCAGAATCTCATCACCATCTCATTCTGCTATCAATGTGTCTCTTATGCATACCAGAGACAATTTAATGTCGCGTCTCATGGCACCACAAATAATTATGCCCTAATGATAAACGGTATAGCGTTAACTAGTAGTAGTTGGATTGGCTCCATTTCCCCGAGCCCTCCAGAATGTCATCCGATGAATATCATCAGCAAAAAAGAACCAAGACTCGTCATCGAACATCACATGGTACCATTTAGTTCTCAAAATGGTTTAGTTCAGACACTGCAATTAACGTCGGGAGTTGGCATTAATGGCGGTCTTCGTATAGGGCGGCTTGTGTTCAAGCCGTTTTCAGTCAAGCGTCGTGAAACTGTCTTCGCAGTTACTGGAGTATTTAAAACTACAAGCACATTCCACAGAATGTCGAGAAAAGTTGATTGTGAGCCATCACCGCATCCCTTTGAATGTGTCGATCCATACATTATGTTACATGAATAAATAAACGTGGTCTTTAGCGACAATTCATATTTAATTATTCGATCCATCTAGTTCAAATCCTATGTACCGTGGACACATATATGTGTGTTTCTGCAGCGATAGGACGGGAAGACTGATCAGCTATAAGTAAACCTACAATTTGATCCATCATAAAATAGTTTTATTACCAGAATTACCTTCGATATTATCATCCAGGCATCTCTTGCTTCTCATATGTCTACTGGAACATAGAAATGCTCTAGTTACCGTAAGCGACAGAGTTCATAAATTGATTCCTTTTCTTTTTTCACGTGCTATAATGAAGTGACCAACTTACATTTTAGACATTCCGTATGATTTATTTGGCTTCCATCCCCCAAAATTTGCATACTTATGAGGCCGAATCTTCCTGGTGATACATTTTCTATGTTAAAGAAATATACGAGGATGTTTCAAAAAATACTTGTTTTAAAAGACAGAGGACATTATTAAAGTAAATTGTTGTTACCATTGGGTGCTACCATCTGTTAAGAGGAGCCGAAACAAATATGACATTGATTATAAGTTAGTTTTGATTCGGTAGTCATTTGCTGTTGAATCAAAATTAGATTGCTGCCTCGTCGAGTTGTAGGTGCCATTTTGCATCGAGTTGTCACCGTCGGGGAGACCTGGATACATAATTATAAGCCGGAAATGAAGCAAAAAACAAGATGTTGGATTGCTTCAGATGAATCTTTTCCAAAAAAAGGCGAAGATGGTCTTACCGATCGGAAAAAATACGACGAAGAATTTTTAAGATTCAAAAGGCGTCATGATCACGAATACGTGTAACTAAGACTTTAACATCTGTCTAGTGAGTCATGATGCGAACTAAAAACAAACCATTTTCGATGTTACGAGTACAATCTGTCGGAAAACTTCATACCGATTAGTATTCCGGATTTTGATTGTTTTTTTTTTTCATCGCATTTAGAAGCAACATGAGGGCTATTGACGATGAAACTCGTAATTTTGATCTTCACTCAAGTGACGAGAACGATACTTCATCTGGAAGTTCCTCGCCACGCCTTCGGGAGGACTTAAGAGTCTTGACAGATTTAACGTGCTCCAGCCCGTATTTGGCAGATGTTTAGTTGCATCAAGGCTCTAACTCACGAATAGAAGGGGGGAACGTTGACAATGACTATTAGGATACCAAGCTCGTACTATACTAACGGAAAATTTAGTCAAATAATCGCAGGAAACATAATTTCGACACTGCGGAAGTAAGACATTCTGTAAAAAGTGGATCTCAACAAGAATTCACCCTAATTTTCCTAATCTCAATTCCTATCCCGTAAACATTTGTTCTTGAAAATGTAAAATTTTGGTTTCTTGGAGTCATCGTATACAGATCTTTATTAGCAAACTCTTATAGCGTAATACATATTTTCGTTTTTTTACATCCCACCCGCTTCCGTTAAAATTCTGCAGTATGGCACATCATTCTGTGTTAAATCTCTGCCAGATAATTCATGACAGATATCATATTGAATAAACATTTTAATAAGTTGTAGACGAAAAATTAATTTTTTCTTTAATGGAGTGGTATAAGAGATTTTCTTTAACATATACTTATTTTAGTTCGTTATTAGAAAAAATTGAATAAAGTGAAGCAGTGTTTAGGGGGGAGTATATTATCCTTCAGTTATTTTAGTAACTGGCAACCACACCATAGCATACACACAAGGAAAACGAATATTGGAATTAAAATGAAAAGAATACCTAAAATGGGAGAAGCAGGAAGATTTCGGGCAACCAAATCAACAACATTCTCAAAAGTACTTCAGACAGCTCCATTGAATACAAATGTACACGAATGTCTGGAGGAAAATTTTTGAATGATACTCATTTTTCTTAGCAATTCTAGGAAATTAAAATATATTTATTATAGAAACTATAAAAAATAATTAAAACTATATTTTTTGCATGTAAGCAACATTTTTCGAAACTATCTTTTTCGGATAATGCGTTTAAGATGTTCCCCTAAACAAGAAAAGCATTATCCGTATCAAAAACCTCCAATACCCTGCAAATTTACTAGTCGCAACACATTCCATTCATACAATAACATATAAGTTGGATGAAAACGAACGAAATAGGTTTCTTGAAAACACTTCCTTCTTATTATTTATAATTTACATCGTGAATAAAATTTGTGCCTTACTATATGCTTTTATGTTATTTTTTCAAGGAAAGAATACACAGTTATTGGTTTTATTTCCTATTTCTATGATTTATGAATCTATTACAATTGAATTGCTGAGGCATCAAAAATAAATTTATTTGGTTAAACATTCCTTTCTTTTCGCAAGCAGTTATTTGGATGCTCCAAGAAACATATATAGAATAAACAGACGACAGATTAAACTTTCTAGGAAAAGCTATTTTCATAAAAAAAGATAGACATAACATATCAGGAGGACAATTCACAATAACTATACCGGTTTAATATATTTGCCCGATAAATTCCTGTAACGGATTGCATAATCGCCAGTTAAAATCAATATAAGTAGTAATATCTCTTTTTATAACATTAATATATATCCTATAGAGGTACTAAACCGTTTTATGAATAAATTCTTATTAGAATCTCTGACGAATCCTGTTTTCGTTATTAAAGATTTTAAATACATCACCCGATGAAGTATCACATTTCCAAATACAGCAACGATTATATAGAATGGATAATGGATTCTCGTTTCATTCTTGTGTCCGTGGTAGCCTAGTGTTCATGGTGGTTGACTCGAGGCCGGCGGTTATCATCGATTTGCAGGTTCCAGCCTTGATGTTACTAATGACCCATCATGTAGTCGGGGCTGAATCACAGTAAATTTGTCGAGGCTAAAAGTCCTCCCCTTTGAGGTTGAGGGAGGTGCCAACTCTCTGATGTTACCCTGGACACTTGATCGAGGTTCATCGCCAATAGACCTCATATTATTTCTAAATGCGACTTTAATAACTTATCAATTTTTATAACAAATTTAAAATACGAGAATTTTAAATATTCTTTAGATTAGGGGTGGGCAAATAGCGGCTCCATAAAAGTTTTTTTTTGTGGCCCACCAAGAAAGTCAGAAAAATCCACTTTGAACTGGGATTTCCTTCTCGTGTGTAAAATAATTCAAAGCGAAAGTAGGCTTATTTGCAAGGCAAGAAGGAGTTAGCAACTCTAATCATTTCTCTTGATTAGGAAAACAGAAAGCATTTCTGCTAAGATTATGGACAATATCCGTGTAGTTTTGAGGACGGGATCACAAGAATATTTCAAGACTTAACGAAAATTGAGCCTACATTTAATTTGCTCTCTTATCCCATCACTGCTGATATTAACACAGCACCTGGGAAACTACGGCTTGAGCTTATTGGCGTGTAGTCAGAACACACTGTAAAAGAAAAGCTTAATGTTGTGACATTAGTTGACTTTTAAAAATATTTGTCTGCTGAAAAACTCTTATGTATAAAGAAATTAGCTGGGAAAACGTTTCATATCTTTGGATTTACATATATTTGTGAGCAAAATGTTCCTTTCTGATGAAAGAAACATTTGAAAGATGAAAGAGAGTAAATATAGATACATTTTGGCAAACATGAACTTGTAAGTTGTGATGAGAATCTCAACAAGCAATCTCATTCTCGATACATGAAAATGTAGAAAAATGTTATAGAATACATTTGTCTCATTAAACGTATTCTAAAGTTAAATATGCTGTAGGTAAAATATGAAATTCTCACATTGTCTAATAAGCTATAGATGATATGGAATTAACACAAAAAATAGCTTGAATAAAACTGACACAACTATATTTAATTTATATTTATTTTTTACAGTACAATTTCTATATCTTTTCTGAAATACAATTAATGAATGCAATAATTTCAAAAGATGCGGCCTGCCGCTGGCCTCCGCTCCCCAATGTGGTCCCTGAGCCAAAACAATTGACCACTCTAGTAATAGATTATTTCCACCTCAGTGGAACCGTGTTCTACAAACTAGGGAATTTACCGAAAAAAGGGCGTGCATGGGATATTTCTTCTTAATAAGAGATCAAATACCACCAAAATTCAAGTAAACTTAGACTACATATGTAAAAGGCGAAGAAAATGCACTAAGTTACAGTTTGTAATAATGTGTCTAACCCAATAATCTTTTGTAATATCCTCAAAAATACTTCATCTCATAAGAATCCAAAATCAACTTTATTCTTCAAGTTGATAATGGATTAATTATATAGCCAGAAATTCAGGTCAATATTTTTTGCATCCAATAATTCTTAACACGAACCATTCTCTTTGGATTTTTTCTGTAAAAAAGGCAACCTACTGAATAAACAGTGTGTGTGTCCAATATCTCTGAATTAAAAAGGGTATAAAAACGTTAAGAAATGCAACTTCAGGTGTAAATTATATTCCAGAAAATTTCCTAAAATAATTAACTTTCAGCAAACGTAACATTGTTTTGAACTGTTTTCGACAATTATTTGGAAATGCCCTCAATCGTGAAAACATGAAGTAGTTCTTCCGATTCAGAAATCCTGCAAAGATTAAAACTAAAATATCTTCATATAGATCAATATAATTTTGACTTCTGTCTATTAAAACACCTTTAAAAAATTTTATCCAGCCGAATTCCTTTCTTTCTGACTATCCAAATGGAAACTACATTTTCGTTAGTATGGGTTTGTACATTTTAAAATCAATCAAGTTAGACAGAAAATAGGAGAAAAATATTCATCGTAGAAATTTGTTAGAGTAAACATGAAACGTGTTTATATATTGTATCGGTGCCTTCTTTATAAATGTTTTTAAATATCATGGGAAAAATTGCACTTTGTATTCATAATTTTTTTACATCCCATTTCAATTCCGATTGTCTTTTATGGGAAAAGTTTATTCTAAAGATCTACCTCAAAGGAAGCATTTTTTTATTCAATATTACATGCAGTCGGATCTCGTTAACTCATGTTTTCATTATGGTTCCCTTTTTATAAGATTCAGATTAATCTTTTTTCCTCTCAAATCATGTCAAGAGTTCCTCTTCAGAGAAGTCGTTAATACCTTTTTCCCCTTTATATTTTTTAACATCGTGGGATAAATACGTCCTGGAGTCACGATTTGCAAAATTATACTCCAACAAACTTAAACTCGAAATGAGAGAAATTAGAAACATGAGAAAAAAATAAGTCAAATCAGGCTTCAGCACTTAAAACTTAGCAGAAATAAATGCCTGGGGATAGAGAAAAAATCTTTTGTGAAACCAGAACTAGAAGAAATAAACCAACAAAAGATATGCATGAGAGGAAATCTTAAAAAGCATCCAAAATAGGCAAGTAAATATCTGTGTCAAAAAGATAGGGGAAGGGGGAACAAAACCTGTCGTTAAACTAAGTAAAAGCTAAGAACATACAAAAATCTGGGCAAAAATCAAGCTCATCTCAGTCTATAACCATGGTTCAGCAAAATGATTAAGAATTAGGGTAAAGGAAGCATTCTTCAGAGCCTCAGGCTCCACAGAAGCAACACATATCAAAAAAGAAAATACCTTTTTCACAAGCAAAACATTCTTAAGTACAAAAAGGACGCCAATGTTGAAAACAAAAAGAATAAAAGCAGGAGATTCTACCATAATAATCAATTATCAAAATAAGAGCAAATTACTAAAAGGGACAACAATAAATATTCTGTTTGGATATTAAAATACAAGCAGACAATAAAATATTAAATTAAATATATCTTAGTAATGTAAATGTACCATCAAAGCAGACTAACCGCAATTTTCTTATAATAGTGTTATAATATCAATCTTTTGAACCTAACATCATGTATCTTATTTTTTACCAACGCTATTTTTGTCGACACCATTTTCTCTAAGCAACAACATGTGAGAACATGTTGAAAAACGAAAGGGAATTTTTAATCCAGAAAATATTTTATAATTTAGAGAAATGTCCCAAATGTAGATATTATGTTCATTTGGGCTATCAACATAAGAGAGGAGATTCTGCGAATCTGGATAATTAATAGGAAAAAAAAATAATGTAATGTTTGTTGTTGTATAAATTATATGGAAATATATTTGTGGAATCTATGGGAAATGTACATATCAACGAGACAATCATCGAATACTCTCAAAATTGATCCCCTGAATCACTTACACTTTCAAAAATTTTTTTGAGAATACAGTGATAGATAATATTTAGGAACGATTTTTTTTTTTAAAAAAAATTTTTCAAATGCCTTTTGTTCAATGTGATAGTAGTTTTCGCTGCTCCATACATCAACATAATTCAATTATTGAATTGATTGAAATAAAAATGGATAATTTAATAAAATATGTTGTACTTAAAATGATATCGAAATCAGAATATAAAATTCTAAAATTATTAATATAAAATTGAAATTAGAATATAAAATACTAAAATTATCAAGACTCCCAGAATCTATCGATTTTGACACATTTTCTCATCTGTATGTGAGTGAACTGAATATAATTTTTAAAAAAGTTATATGTAAAATTTTTATAAAGAATAGATTTAAACACCCTGCACTTTTCTTTTCTTTTTTTTTTTTTTTCTTCTGATAATTATTATTAAATTATTCAATTAAACATAAGAATTAAAGTAAACGATGAAATACCGAGAAATGGATGATAGTAAACTTTTTCGAAATTAAAATTAAAGGAAATGATAAATTTATATTGAATATGTCAACCTACATGTAATTAAAATCGAAGCAAACGATAAGAAATTGAAAAGTGTACGCCAAAACGCCTTACCTAAATCAATAGTCCCTTAGGTAGCTAATATTAATCTTAGAGTATTTTTCAAATCAAAAAATGTAACGAATTTGGTTTCTTCTGTAATTTTATGAGAAAACAGTGGCAAAAAACCACAATAAAGGAAAATACTACAATTTGTTAAAGAATTGTTATTTTTATCAACTTCTTCTGAGTTTGGATGACCGTAACTGTATTCAAACAATGTTTTTATTTTTAAACATGTCAAAGCGCAAATTATAAATTTTTTATATTCCTGCAATATTTTAAGCTATTTTTTCCTTTTGGTATTGATTAATGTAGCTGAAATTGCCAATATTTCCAAAATCGAAATTTATTGAGTTAATATTGTGTATATTATCAATAATTTATTTATTTCTTAACTGTAATGTCTGGGCAACTTCGATACACATTTATATTTTGAAAATTGATACAAATTATTGTTCCATTCTTGCAACAACAACAAAAAAAAAAGCATGTCAATAATTTATAAATTCGTCTCAATCTGAATATATTTCTTGTCATTTGTTAAAATTAATGTTGATAATTTTGACAGACAGGAATAAATGCATTTTTGGAAAAAGTTTATCGAAATCAACTATCGTTTCATTTATTTACTTGAAAGCATTGTTATTTTGGGTGAAAGTATAATATATGTTTTTTGAATAACATAATTTTACAAAATCTTAGGGAGACACATTTTGTTTAAGAAACTTCATTTGCCTTGCTAAGAATTGTGATAAGTTTAAAGTGTTTATTGTATTCAAATACTTCATTTTCGAATCTAAATGTGGATTTTTTTATTATTTATTTATGAAATGTGTAAATCTACTTTTAGTGTTGTAGATTTAATGTAATATTCTGCATTTAAAAAAGGTTTTAAACCCAAGAATGTTGCACTTCTAGTTTCATTCAAAAATTAATAATGTTCATGCAAAAACATCATAATATTTATGATTAATACTATAACATAATACTTAAATATCTCTTTATTGTTGTATTTTCTATTATTTTTATTATCTGAATTTTAAAAAAAAGTTTATTTTTGGTATTCTAGATCAGTATAATGTTTATCATTCATATTTCTACTTAAAAAAAATATTATATTATTTTACTTGTATATTATTAATTTTCATTTGTGTTTTGCAGTATTATATGTCACTAATTTATCTTATTTAAAATTATAGTTTTTCATTCATTTAAGCAGGGCATTTTTAAACATTTTAAATCTACATGGAAAATAAACAATTTTTGAAAAAAGGAATAATGCTGTACTTTAAGTTTTTTAATGAGCTAATTATAGAATTTTCTTTTTCAGTTTTATTTTTTTCTCCAAGAAATATTGATATCAGTATTATTTATTGTAAGTTACTTTGTGAATGATGCAATCATTATTTACATATATTTTTTTGTTGGAAATATTTTAACAAAAATTATGTGCTTAGAAAAATATATTTCATATTATTTTCATTTAACCTCATATGAAATACAGTTTCTTACTAAATCTTTTTAATTCTAGGTTTTCTATCATCTGTATTCCAGATTCCTAATCACAAAGGCAGTTTAACAATTCATTCTTGCCCTCATTGTCCTTATGAAACTCTTAGAAGGTTTGATTTGAATCGTCATAGTGTGGTTCATACTGGTGCTCGACCATATTCATGTTCTGTTTGTAATAAGAGATTCTCTCAAAAAAGCTCTTTAAAACTGCATTTTAGAATGCATGAGTTGGAAACTTCCCTTTTTTGTTCTTTATGTTCAAAATATTTTGATGGACCTGACACATTAAAGAACCATAATTGTTGTTAGGTGTATAACTAGATTTTAATCATAAGTTTATATTTAATATTGATTTTACATCCTGTGTTTTATATATTTTTTATTCAATTTTATGGCATTGATTTTACTTAACTTTTATCAGAATTTTAATGTTTTTATAGTAAGGTTAGTGTACTTGATGATTTATTACTAACACATAAATTTTTTGTCACCAAGCATTACACTGAATTAGGAACTACACTAAAGTTACCCTTTACCTTAAATATATAAATCTTATGTATTTAATTACATAAGATCAGTATATTAATTAAATACTGGTAAAACTAGTGATTCTCATGAAAATAAAAAAAAAAGTTTAAAAATTGTTTATAGATGTTGGATATGTTTGAAATATAAATTTAACCTCAATTTAAAAATTAGATAGATTTAGGATTTTTGTTTATTTTTAAAAACTTTCTTCTTTTAGGAAACAAAAATTCTAATAAGTTATATTAAGTTAGAAAAAGAAAAGAAAATGATTTTAGGTTTTGAAATTAATTGAAAAAATTAATTCAAAAGTATTAACAAAATTTGCTAATAACCAGTGCTTTTATCATCGAAAAATTAGTCATGTATGTTTCAATAATTATTTAGTTGCAGTTTTTGTAATGTATTGATTTAACAGTTTTTGGCATTATGTATTAAGTTATGGAGTAAGAAAAGATACTTTAAAAATATGGTGTATTGAAGTAAATAGATTTTATATTCTTGTACTAATTATTGTTTGTGCTAAAAAACTTTATGTAAATAAAATGAAAAAAAAGAAATTCTTTGATTTCTGAATTGAGATAGACAACCCTTTTAAGAGACTAGAATAACAATAATGTTCTTGCGTGTGTTATCTTGCAACTCTAAATAATTGGTGTCCCAAATTTGTAAAGTATGCAGTTATTGTATTGAGTTCCATTTATTACAAAAAAAAAAAAAAGAAAAGGATAAAACAGATATTAAGTCTTAATTTGCAACTTTCAATTAAGGTGCAATAATCCAGGGATTGTGACTGAAAATTTTGTCATGAGAAATAAAATTATATCTTGTTAGTTTCATATTATACTTCATCAATATGTACAGAATGACAAGGTCATACGCAAGTTAGATTGTAATTATTTTTAAAAAAAAGACATGTCCTTTAAGAAAAGTGATATAAATGAAGAAAGTAGTTAGCTTATCTTTATAAAAAAATATTTAAACTGAAAATGATTTAATAAATTCATTGCATTTTAAAGTAAATAAATTTTTAAGAATAGAAGCAAAATGTTGCATATGATATTTACTTTTTATTTTTGAAATAATTCTTTCTTTTACAAATTTATACTATGTGAAATTTAATATTTTTCAGTGTATTTTGTTTTTGTAGTTCTTTGGGTGTTAATATGCAAAGGAAACTAAAAATATGAATATTTTAGAATTGTTTAGTACTTATTGTAAAAATTGAAAATTATTTAAAAACTTTTGAAATAATTTATTTTCAATTATAAATGAAAAAAAAATTTGGTAAGGGGGGGGGGGACAATACTTTAAATTTGGGTTTTTATTTTTTATTTTTCATATTTTATGTTATTTCTTGTTATAAACAATTTTTACTCACTGACAAGTATTATTTTGTGCTTATTTAAGTATTGTTTTAAAATTCATGGTTTTCAAAACAAAAAAGAATAATTTGTATCATATTAGCTGTATAAAAACATAATTATTTATATTTTTTGTGTTATTAAAAGTGGGATTGATTACTTATACAGTTTTTCTCTTATTTCTACCATCTGTATTTTAAATGACCATCATGTTTTTAAAACAGTTATGTATATTTTTATTTTGCACATTTTTTTAATTGTGTGCAGAATTTTTATAATGATATGTGTACTAATTTATTACTTATATTCTTTTTTGCTGTCTGTATTTTTATAGTAGTATATATATATATGATGTGTGTATTGTAAATTTCAGATGTAAAAGTACAATCTTTTCTAAATTATTCATTATTTATTAATTATTTCATATTCATTATTTTATTATAATCATTTTTGCTTTAAGTAGGTTTTAATGATGATTTTTATTGAAAACTTATATTAAAGTAATGATTTTCACTGCTTGTTTCATTCTGCAAATAATTTCAATGTGTGATGTTTTATGGAATCCATTGAATTTTTATGGTTTTGTATTTATAGTTAGTGCAACAGAATTATTTTTGAATTTATACGTTACCAGTTTTTGATCATAATGTTCAATTATTATGCATAATAATTTAATGTAAATTTATTTCTTTTTTTAAATAATTAGTTTACTCATTTTTCAAATAAACTCATTATAGTTTACAAATGTTTTCTTTTATTGTTTTTGTTAATAATATTAGTTATATTTTCACATAAACCTATTTTGATTTTAGTTTATATATTTATAAATATTTGAAATTATAAAGGGTGTAATTTATTTCTTGTAAATTTAAGAAATAGTGGAAACAAATTAGTTTCTTGTAAAATAATTTTAAAAATAATCCTTTTGATGTATATAAGAAATTGTTAAGATTATGATCAGTGTATTTATATAAGAAATAAATATACATGTCTAATTGTTGATAAATATTTTTGGTTTTATAAAAATATGACACAATAATTTTCCATGATATTTCTCTCTTTTTCCTTTAAAATTTGATAATTTCATTTATTTATTAAAAATGTTTTTTTAAAAAATACTTTTAAGTGTAAAAGTATTTAATGAAAGTATATTTTTGTCTGTAAAATTGCAATTTTACCTTAAAAGCAATTTTTTATGAAATTTATAAGCAAATTTTGTTATAAATAATTATAAATATGAGTTGGAGGAAAATATACTTTGAATAATTGTAAAGATGTACGATAAGTATTGGTGATATTGGAAAAATTATTTTCTATTGTATGTTTTCACATGAAATTAAATTTTAACAATATGTTAGATTAAAAGGCTATTTTGCATAGTAATTATCTGAAATTTTTTGTTTTTTAATGTATTTACGCATATATTATTAGAGAAATACTATTAACGAAACTTTTCAAAGTATTGATAGTTCATGAATAAGATCTCCTTGAAAATAAAATTAAGATCACTGTGAATGTATATCAATGTAAATATAAACTTTTTTTTTTTTTTTGCTCTTTTTTTTCTTCTTGGAATTTGCATAATTATTATTACTTTTTCATTTAGGGTCTATAAAAGTCAGTGAATATTTTGCTGAGTTGAATCAGTCAAAGGAGATTTTCACCTGTGCAATCTGCAACTACTCAACTTTCAGAAAAGATAGTCTGAAAAGACACAGCTTGGTGCATACTAATTCAAGACCTTTTGCTTGTTCAATTTGTAATAAGAGATTTAACCATAGTTCAAGCTTAAAATCCCATTATATGAGTCATATGAAAAAGAAATGAATTACTCATTTAAGATTTAACAGAACAACTTTATGATGATCATAATTTATTTCTCAGATTTTAGAAAATTATCTTACATGCTTGTATAAAATACCGAAAACATAAACAATGTGTATATTTTATGTACTAAAAGCAAGGCATATTTTCTGGAGGAATGTGCTGGAGTGCTGTTTTAGATCCTTTTAGATTCAATAAAATAAAATTATAGATCACAGATTTGTTGTCTACTGATATTAGTATATTTGTATGCTTCTCTTGGTTGAAAGTATTTCTGTACCTGTATATTTAGAAATCAACTCCAGATGAAAACTCTAGGTTATTAAATTTGAACAGTGTATTCTTTAAATTGTGATTGTAACTATATCCGTTCTTGTTACCTTTAATATGTAGACTGCACATGTTTCAAATTTGATTTCTTCTTATTGAAGTAAATAAAACTATTCTAAATGTTTAGAAAATATTTTCAGTATTTCTATAAGTTCAAATTTAATTTTAACAAATTCTGCTTTGTTACATATTGAGAGGATATTTTTTAAATTATATTTTAAATGTTTCTAAAATAACCATTTAGCTTTTCTCTTTAATGTTTATTTATTTTAGATGTGTAAGTTGAGTAATTTTAGTTTAAGCCTTATTTTTTTTCCCTCTTAAAATGATTTTGGAAGTATCTTATAAGCTGTATAATAGATAGGTATGAGTCTGTGTTTTATGTTTAATTTATTGTTAAAATGTAAATAATCAACATTCCAATAATCTGTAACTAATATGTATAGTGCATATGATCATGTTTATTAGAATTCAGTGTAAGCTGTAATGTATTGTATGTGCCAATATAATAATAAATATGCCAACTTTGAAAAAAGTTCTGTATTGTTTTTTTCTTTGCATTTAAAACAAATGTTCTTGATTCTAACAAAATTATAAAGCTAAAAATGCAGGAAAATTGAGCAATGTATGAATTTAAACAACCCCTCCACCACCACCACCAATTTTCTTGTTTGAAATAATGAGAATTTAATACACTTTAAAGTCTGAACAGACTTGAAGGTTTATATTTGGAGCTTAGAGAGTAATATTCTAGGGAAGGTATCTTTTTTTTTATTATTATAATTCTAAATTATGAGCTCATTTATGTCAGTAACCTATTTTATAATTTTAAAGCAATGTAAATGGAAAATTTCTTAGGATTCATTGGAATTGTTGATGGCAGTTGAAATAATGATGTAAGAAAGATAACATTTTTAAAAAACACATAATTTTTTTTTTTTTTTTTTTGAAATTATCTGGTTAATTCCAAACATTTAAATTAAAAAAAATATTTTAGATAGTAAAAATATTGCTGTATTATAATAATTAAATTATGATTATTATATTTGATTATGAAATCAGATAGAAGCATTTCATGTAACTTACTTTCCTACCCAAGAAACCATTATGTAGACACACACATACACCTATATATATAAAATATTATTTTCCTTTAATAGGAGTAACTTTCACTTGTTTTATGAATATAATTTTTTCCCTTGCAATCTTAAGGTATTTATTGAAATCAATGATTTAATTTTATTAAATGCATTATATGATAGCTTTTTTGTGTTTCTGTTGCTATTAGGCATAAAGGAAATTTTAGTTAACTAGATTTTAAAATATTTACATTTCTGTTTTAAAAATCTTATTACTTTTTTAATTTTTTTTTAATATTTTTATGTCATAGGTATGAAAGAGATTCAAACTTGGAATATTGTCTCAAACTCATTTGGAATTCTGTATTCATGTATGGCATGTGACTATTCTACTCCCAGAAAAGACCATCTTCAAAGACATAATATGATACATACTGGTGAACGTCCTTTTCAGTGTTCTGTTTGTTTGAGAGCTTTTAATCAAAAGTCTTCTTTAAAGAGTCATTTTAAAATTCACTTAAGAGATCTTCCTTTTAAATGCAATATTTGTTTCAAAAGATTTAAGGATGAGTATCAACTTAATTCGCACTCTTGTTCCTGAGTAATATTTTTACTCGTGAGCATATTCAGTAAAATATTTGTGCTTTTAAGAAGTTTTCATTCTTCCCTCTCAATATTTATTTTTTGTATGTAATTCTTTTTACTGCATAGGTTTTAGTCATATTTATTTGCTTTCCTTCAAAATACTTTCAACATTATGTTATTTGATTATTTAAGGGGCCGTGGTCGCCTAATGGTCATGGTCGCTGACTCGTGACCAATAGTTTTCATTGAGTCATGGGTTTGAACCTTGATGCCACTGAAGATCCACCATGTAGTTGGGGCTGATACATATTAAATCTGACATGGTTTAATAATATGTAGATTGAATATTCTTAGTAAAAATTAACTTATAATGTGATATTTTTTGCAAAATAATACCCTGCTTGACCCAGGAAAAGTATTTTTAAAATTATTCTTTTTTAAATTTGCTTAGTGTGTAATTTATATATTGTATAATGTGCAATAATAAAAATTCCATTCTTTATTTTGAATAAATTAAATTTTGTGCAAAATTATAGTATTGTATGATTTTGAAAATCAAATAAATTGGCCTTTCATACTTTTTTAATTAAATTTATTTTCAGGTCTACTATTTTCAGATAATAGTTTCTATATTATACACTAAAAGATGAAATAAATTTAGAAATGGTGTGATTAAATAATTAATGAAATGATATTAAATCTATTTATGCCATTTATATATATATCATTACACACACACACACACATATATATATATATGAAAAATGACAGGCATTTACTATATACAATAGTATGATTTCTGATCTTATTTATCAATATTTAGGTGTAATTAAATTTTTTTAATTATTTATTACAGAAAGATTAAATAATTTTTTTTTCTCATTTTACATATACTGTGTATTAAGATTTATATGATTCAATTAAAATGGAAATGCTATAAATTTATTTGTAATTTTATTCAACAGTTCAGTATGTATGTTCAGGGATGATCTTCAATTTAATTATAACCAGTGTTTGTATGGTGTTTTTTCTTCTTTCTTTATACTCAAGTTGTAATAAAATCTGATAGTTAATTTTTTTTTAAGTGGTAGATGTGAAAAATTATTGCATTTATATATCTCAGAATTGCATTTTATTTTAAATGAAAGGTATATATTGACATTTAATTATTTAGTAGCATATTAGAAGTAAGAAATAGTATTGTAGTATTTGTTAAAGATATCATCGAGGAAAATAAAATTAGGAGAAAATATTTTGAGATGAAATTAGTTTTACTTGTATTGATTTTACTAAAAGAAATTTCAGAGTTTGTTGATGATTGATATCATTTAAAACTAGATGGAAATTTCTGTATCTGTAAGGGAGCAACTCAAGAATTTTAGAAAGTATTTGGGAAAGATAAATCTTTTAATGTGAGTTAAAAGTATATTTTAAATTTTTTTTTTTTGTTATGTATAATCTGGGATCACAATTATTCAAATTTAGTTATTGTTTATGTGTGTGATTTGTAATTGCTCTTGACATCCACATTTATTTTGTTTCAAAGACTTAATGTTTTGTTATTGTTACTAATGTAAATATTAATGTTTTTTGGTTTTAAAAGCAGCATGTGTATATATATATATATATATTGGATGAATATATATTATATATTCATCCTATTTAATGAATATATATTATATATATATATAATATATTCATTAAATAGCATAAATACTAAATACTCTAGTAAATGAGAGAATATATTATTGCATTTTAGGTGTTATCTATTATAAGTGTCAATTTTATCATCTTTATTGTTTTCAAGTTTTATTCACATTTTTTTCCCCATTGCACTATTTGTAATTTGAAACACAAATATTTTATAAGAATTATTTGTTTCATACCTTCGATTATTTTATATAAACTCTTATAAAAGCATTCATCAATCATTTTTGTTTCAAATAAAACATAATTCTACAACAAACATTAATTAAAAATATTGGAAAAATAATGGCATTCTATCAGTTTTTCCTAATATTTTCAATAGGTTTCCTCTGATTACTTACAACAGTGCAAAATATTATTAGCATTATAGAAATCGTTTAAAGAAATCAAATTCATTTATTTTGCATTTTTTGTTAAAAATGTTCTAATATATATGTATATATATATATATATACGCAAAAGAGATGTATATATATATACTGCAAAGAGAAGCTGTGGGTTTTTCTTTTAAATAAAATATTTATATACCAAAAAATTATATTCAAATTAAATATGTGGCAGTGTTTATATTGTACAATTGTTATTGAAATGAATATATTTTTCAGAATTAAATCTGAACTAAAAACAAAATGAAAAGAAATGTTTTTTTTTCTTAAAAAAAATTATTTTTATCACTATGTCAAAATAAATTTCAGTAAACCTTTCAGTACACATTATTAAAATGCAACTTATGCAGTTAAATTTTTGTTGTATTATAAAAAATAGCAATATTAAAATATTGTTGTGAGAAAAATGTTTTTTATTATAAAATAAAGTTGATATAAAAATATGTGAATTTAAAATGCAGTTGTTAAAAAAATTTCCTTTAATGATGCACACAAGTTTATATTTCCCCCCATATATGTGTGTGTACATGTTTATTCCTATTAATAAACATTGGTTTTCTTATGAGTTTCTTAAAATGTAGTTCTCTGTTTAGAAAGTGGAAAGTTATTTTTTAAAGTTTTATTTTGAATGTGTTATATAGTTGTATGAATATGTTCATGTGTAGAAAGTGCATTTTTAAAATTGAAATTATTGTTTTCCACTAAATGTATTTATAAAGATTATCATACTATTGCATATTATTGAAGATAATGTTATTGACTAGTAATAAGGTATTTTTGACTGTTGGAAATAATAATTTATTGGATTAAAATTAAAAGTATTGTAGCTTATTGAAACATAAATTTTTGTGATATACAGAATTTCAACATTATGCATTCCAGAAAATTCATATTGAATAGCAACTTAATTATTTTTATTTACTTTTAAATTTATAAGGTAGGCTCATGAGGTGTTGTTTTTGAATGTACAATTAATGGAAGTTCTTCTCAAAAGACATATTTTGAAAAAACTACAGAATGAATTAAATTGTGAAAATGAATTTTTAAGTTTAATTTATTAATATGATTAAAAGAGTTTTTGATATTACTTTGAATTTTACCACTAAAAGTCATGTCGAATAGACGAGTATATATGTAAAAAAAAAAAACGATGGATATCGATTATTCCAATTGACTTTTTTTTTAAAAAAATGAAAGATACTCTAGAGTGATTTTAGATTAACTAAAGAAACCGAACACACATTGCTTTTAAAATGTCAAATACAATCACAACACTGAAAATGTCTAAATGCATTCATATTAATAAGTACAATCAGAATCATGCTCAGATTCCTTCCTATAAGACTACGTTTATGAATCGGGGATGGAGACCATTAGAGGATACACGAAAAAAGGGGGGGGGGAATGTGATGGCGGCTACCCAGCTATAAAAAGAACCAAAGAATTCAAACGTTGGTAGAGGCTCTTATTATTATGTTGCTAATTGTAATATTGACTTTCTTATGAATAAAATCCTCGAAGAAAGAGAGGTTGTGTTTGCTGTAGAGATCGGCTAGAAGAATGAATTAGTTCGAGTTATGTTTAACTTTTCTTTTGGGGATCTGAGGCATGTGCCTATATATTATTATCCTACATCATTTTCTACCTGCTATTCATTTGATTTATATTATGTTCAGTGGATAAACTTTGGATCTGTGCGGAAGCAGTTGAATGAAATATGAAATGAAATACCATGCACATAATCTGACACTAATTAGACTAACAATATAATACAACAAAAACTAGTACCAGAGCAGGCGAGTAAACAAACTGCCCTTTCTACTTCTTCAGGAGAAAAAATAAACAAGAAAAGGTACTTAAAACAGCTATATCAGTTACGAGTTTTCATGTATATGAGAACGGAACTGCCCTAAGCCCCACTTTATTATATGTGAGGCAATTTTAAGAAACGGTTCAATGAAGCTTTCTTTGCTGACACGACATTTATATACAAAAGATAAAAATGTCACGTATTTTCGACTGTTGCAACATCAAAGTTCAGCAAGTGTGAAAACATATTTTGAGTCTGCCAAAATAAGTTTTGTCAAAATTACTGAAACCTTCTATATTACCTATCAAATTGCGAGACGAGATAAAAACCGTTGATGAAAATTTAATTTCACGATGCATCAAAGCATGGTGAAATTAAATTCTCAGATGCATGCTTGAAGAAAAAAGGCCTCATAAAATGAGTTTAATAGCTCTGAAATAGCGTATAGTCTCGAAGATTACGTGTCGGATGATGTTGAAGTACACGACAAATAAAAAAAAATTTCTATTGAAGTTAACGAAAATACCGATATTGTGCAATATTCTGTACCACTGGTAATTGCTTAGTAATTGAAAGACATCGAATCCGAAGTAGTCTTATGTGTTATCCACTGAAGGGTCATTTGACTGTTAGAGGCACCTTTAAAGTAATTCATCATTATTTCGCTTAAAGAATTCAAAGGTCAAAAATTGTTGGGCTCACCACAGTTGAAGGAAAATAAAAGAAAGATTGCTGTTCTGGCTTTCGTGCTCGCGTGACAAAAGTTGCCTCGAAATGGACTAACTGCCATATTCACAGACAGCTTTGTATTGAAACTTTTAGTCTCCAGTTTTATGAAGTTGATATTGTTATCGTTATATCAAGACAAATCGTACCATCTTTAAGTTGTTTAACTGGCTGTGTGAAGACACGAATAGCTTCATAAAACTTAACTTCCGCTCATCAAAGTTATGTGATTTTCCTGTGGTAATTATCCTGACATAGCTGTTTGAATTTTAACACGAGTTAGTCCGCTTTTGAAAAAAGCATCTGTGTAAAGTTTGCATGATTCTTGACTTTGAACGGCTACAAAGTTTTCCATATTTATTTGATATTTTTCACCAAATCTAGAAAGTCAATCTATAACTTTTTTAAAAAAAATTAAATATGCTTCAAATTGTCGAAAAAATTCAATCCATACTTTTTTTTTTTGGGGGGGGGGCGTGCAAAACGCATTAGAAAAGGGTAGCTTGAAACACTTCACGATTTCTTGTGCCTAGCCGAGCAAAATTTAACAATCGATGATGGGATAGTTGAGCACTTGGAAGAGTTAAAACCCTAGCTTGAACAATATTGCAATATTTTTCCAGAAGTGGAAAAAAGTGATCGGATAATATCCAATCTTTTTAAAGAAGAATATTTTGTATCTGCTTCATTATCAATTTCTGAAAAGGAGAAATTACTAAGACTTCGCATCAAATACCACTCTGAAGAACCTTTCAACGGAGTGTGAAAGAATAGTCCCATTGTTGTTAATGTATGTTGTAAGAGGCGATTAAAATGGTATCCAGTGTTTGGAGGTATAGCCGGGTACTCTGCTCCTAGGGATTAATATCAAGGAATCTCAGGGGCTTGGCTTCTGCAGGTACAAGTATAGGACAAAATATTAGGAACATCTGAGAAAAAATGAAAAATTTTATTAGTAAAGGGTTGGGTCACCTTTGGCCTGAGTGACTGCTTGCATTCGACATGGAATTGACAAATAATGGTCTTGAACAAAGTTCATCGGAATTTGCATCCATTCCTCGTGCAGGGCCTTCTCGAGTTCAGATAAGGTGCATGGAGGAGGAAACCGAGCACCGACTTTGTTCTCTAAAAAACCCGTCAAATACTCAATGATGTTCAAATCAGGTGACTGGGGACGCCACGTTAGATGTTCCACTTCATCATCATATTCTTGTTACCATGTTTGAACGCAGGGAGACGTGTGAACACAGTGGTGTTGTCGTCTTGGAACACAGGACGTTCTTCCGGAAAAAGAGTTTGAAGCATAATGTGAAGATGATCTGCGATAATGCTTCTAAAATGGTCGCTATGATCATCCCCTTCAAGATAACAAGATATTGCGCCCAACACCATCACAGAACTCCCTCCATGCTTCACGGATGGAACCAGGCAGTCAACATGAATGCTTCTGCCAGACAACACACGTCCGGTGGTCCGGAATAATGTAAATGAAGATTCATCAGACCAGATGAGTTGTTCCCATTGCAGTTGTGTCCAGTTTAGGTGAACTCGGCACCACTTTAGCTCTTCATAGCATTTCGCGCCAAAGCTAACGGTTTTGGAACAGCTACTCTGCCATGAATGTTCACAGAATGCAACTCCTGTTGAAAAGTTTTCATAGATACCAGGTTCTGAAGTGGGTATTCATCTCAGACGTTATCTGCGGCAGTGTAACCTAGCATTTTCGGGCGACTATCCTCTGCAACACCCGTCTATAACGGTCCTTCAACTTCGACTTTCTCCCACTGTTGTGTTTCGCAGAAGACATCCTACCCAGGTTTATGTAGGTTTTATCTTACCCAGGCTTGTTTCCATACATATATTTTCTAAGTTTTGTACTTGAGATTTTTTATGGAAAGTTTGGCTGTTCTCTTTCATATAGCTTCACAGTGGTAGCGGTATCCTAGTTGTTATGGCAACGGACTCGTGGCCGGCGGTTTCCTTCGAGTTGTAGGTTCGAGCTTTGATGCTGCTGCGGCTGCTGGTTTAAACATTCACACAAACTAAACATTCTGATATTTCTTTATTAACACACCATTGAACTATGTACAACGAGCTCCGAGCGAGCATGAAGTTAGAGCGCAAGTCGGGAAGAGAGAGATAGTCAGTTCTCAGAAAAGAAGGACCTCGCGCACCAGGGTTGCTGCCTTTGGCGAGGAACGCTTCGCAGCTCCTGTAGAAACTGTTTGGCGGTCTCCGCAATCGGTGAGTGATCTGCCTGTTTGCGAACCGCTGCACACTCTCCCCTCCCCGCAGTATCCTTAAGATACGAAGCGTTCTGGAAAACGAATAATCCGTCCAGAACGCGTGGTTGTAATGTCTTGATTTGGTGGAGGTAAGTCTGTTTAGGGAAAGTCACTATTATTAGCGACGAAAGCTGGTTTTAGTCTGTTCAACGACAGGGTGAATTTACGACCAGAAATGTCCACATCGTAGACTTTGTCCGTTCGCCGCAACACTTTGAAGGGTCCATCGTAAGGTGCTTGGAGGGGTTTCTTTACATCATCATGTCTGACAAAATATGCGTTGACGTTTTCAGATCTGGATGGATGAAAACTGTTTTAGTTCCATTATTCGAAGTAGGTCGTGGTCAGATATGAGCAAAATGTTCTTTTAAATCCTCCACCAGCTGCTTCGGCTGAATGTCGGAAGGCGTAGGATTAAAAAATTCCCCTGGAAGTCGGAGGGTGGTACCGTACACCAGTTCAGCCGTTGTTGCCTGAATAGTGTCTCGAAAAGCTGTAAGAAAACCAAGCAAAATGGTTGGTAAGGCTGGCGCCCATTGCGCCGTGTTGTAGGCTTTAAAGGGCGGTGGAACTCTTCCATTAAACCATTCGATTGAGGATGGTAGGCCGTCGTTTTAATTTTCTTTATTCCTAGCAGACAGACCTAGTGCTTTAAAAAGAGATCCATCAAATTGGCGGCCTTGATCTGTCGTTATGCGAGAAGGACAACCAAAACGTGTTATTCAATGGCTGTAGAAAGTTCTTGCCACTGTTTCCGCAGTTATATCGGGTATCGGAATGGCTTCCGGCCACCGTGTATAACGGTCTATCATCGTAAGACATTAATAATTTCCAGCTGACGGTGGGAAAGGTCTGATGATATCAAGGTGCACATGGTCAAATCTCCGTGTTTGGTCAGGAAAAGTACCTAATGGAGTTTTGGTATGCCTACTCACTTTTGCTTTTTGACAAGGTTTACAATATTTAGACCAAGTAGAGCAATCTTTACCTATTGATGGCCACACGAAACGCGAGCGAATCAATTTTGTAGTAGCTCGAATACCGGGGTGAGACATATTGTGCAACTGACTGAAAATCTGCTCGCAGTATTCCTTTGGGATATAAGGTCTAGGAGTTCCGGTAGATAAGTCGCAAAATAAAAAGGATGTTAGAATTTTGCATAACTATTTTCTTTAACTGTAATCCTTGAGGGTTACTAATTAAATTTTGGAGCACTAAATCCAATTCTTGCGATTTTGCAATCTCATCATAGTTGATAGGGTTGGGCATTTCGATAGAAACTAATCTGGAAAGGCTATCCGCTGTTATGTTTTCGTTTCCTGGGAGGTTGCAAATATTTGTCGTAAATTTGGATATGAAATCTAGCTGTCTAGCTTGTCGTGGTGAGCATTTATCTAAACGTTGTTTAAAGGCGTAAGTCAATGGTTTATGATCGGTAAATAATTTGAAATCCCTAGCTTCAAACATGTGAATGAAATGTTTAATGGAAGCATATGAAGCTAGCAGCTCACAATCATAAGCACTATAATTTTTTTCCGTTGGGGATAATTTCCCAGAGAAAAACGCGAGAGGTTGGGGTTCGTTATTGATTATTTGGAACAATGCACCTCCGATCACAAAGTCGGATGCATCTACGTGCAATATCAACTCTGCATCTGGTTTTGGATGTGCCAAAAGCGTTGCATCTGCAATTAATTTTTTGCAAGTACAAAAATCCTGTTCGGCTTGGGTAGTCCATTCGATTACCCTGATATCGTTTTTTCTAGTGCCTTTTAAAAATTCAGAGCGATCTGGTGTTGGGTTATGTTAAGTAAAAATCGGCGAAAAAAATTCAAAATGCCAAGAAACCATTGAAGTTCTTTTATTGTTTTAGGCTTTGGGTAATTTAATATTGGTTTAACTTTATCAGGCAATGGTTTTGTTCCTTGATGCGTTACGAGATGTCCTAAAAAGGAAATTTCTGATACTCCGAAAACGCATTTAGAAGTATTAATTGTTAACCCATAATGTTGGAGTTTTTGGAATACCGCACGAACGTGAGTCTTATGCTCAGTCTCACTTTTATTGAAAATCAGAATATCATCCAAATAGACAAAACAGAATCTGAGTTCACCTAAAATTTCATTCATGAACCTCTGAAACGTTTGGGCTGCCCCACAGAGGCCAACATTTAGGTACGGAAACTCGTATAAGCCAAATGGCGTACATACGGCCATCTTTTGAATATGATCCGGGTGGACGGGGATATGGAAGTATGCGCGTACAATATCGATCTCTGAAAAAATTTTACAACCGAAAAGTGCGTTAGAAAAATTTTGTATATGGGGTATCGAGTACCTATCAGGGGTTGTACATGCGTTTAATTTACGATAATCTCCCACTGGTCTAATGCTACCTGAGGTTTTCGGGACTACATGAAGGGTGACTTGGAAGGCCTGCAAATACCCTGTTCCATCATAAATTGAAATTCCTGTTTTACAATACCGTACAATTTTGGGTTTAAATGCCTAGACCTGCTGTGGACAGGTGTTCCAGTTGTTTCGATGTAATGCATCGTATTATGTTGCACACTTTTAATTTTAGAAGCAAGTGCTATTAAGTCAGGGAATTCCGCTAAAATTCTGTGATAAACTGTATTTCCTGAGCTTAACTTTATCGATGCAGTATTAAAACCAGTGGGAATTTTGCCATAGCGAGACAGGTTGGTAATTGTATCGATAAGTCGTTGTCGTTTTAAGTCAATTATTAGATCGAAAGGCTTTAAAAAAATCTGCGCCTATTATTGAGAAAGGAACGGATGCTAGAATAAATTGCCACTTAAAACTTCTTCGCAAGCCAAGATCGACATCTAATTGTTTAGATCCATATGTATATATTTTTGAGTTATTAGCTGCTGTTAGTTGTATGGGTTTCGGGGCTAATTTTCTGTTAGTTTTAGAAACCGGTAGACGCGATACATCAGATCCAGAATCTATGAGGAATTTTAGATTGGTTTTGCGATCAAAAATATGGAGGTGGCTAGTTTGTGGGTCTGCCAGTTTGTGTTTCGAAACGTCTGCCGCTGAATTATTGGCATCGATAGCAGTGATTAGTTTTCCGCAGCCTGGGCTAATGTACAGGGCTCCTGACATTTTTTAGCTTTTGAGCCAAACTGGTTGTGATAATAATAAAAATCATCGTTAAAATGGTAATCCTCCCTCCGCGAGGTGGTCTTGCTCCTGTTAGGTAATTTACCGTACCTCCTTCAAGAGCGATTCCTTGATCGGTCTCTAAGCAATCGTTTTACTTGCTTGCTCAGAGCGGCGATTGCACCTCGAAGTGCAACCATTTCATTCAATGGGGAGTTAGGAGAATCGGACGATTGCTCAGAGTGACCTGTAACGGCGTAAACATTTGGGGTAAACGGGGAAGCGCGAACTTCAGCAATCTTATCCGCCAATTTCGCTAGGTTTTCTAATTTTTCGGAAAGGAATGTTTGTATTTCTGCAGGGAGTCGTTGAAGCCACAAGATTTTTAAAAAATCATCGTTCAGCGCGGTGCCTGCTAATTCTTTCATTTTTCGTAGGAGGTGGGACGGCTTATCGTTCCCCAGTTGTAGTTCAGAAAGCAATTTTCTAATTTGTTTGTTTATTTTCCGAATCTGAAAATTCTTGAATTATTTGTTTTTTTAGTGTGGTGTACCGATCCGCGTGTGGTGGGTCAAACAGTAAATCGGAATCCACCGACAGAATTTCAGAGTCAATTGCAGCAATAACATTATTGTATTTCGTGACATCATTTGTAATGCCAGAAAGCTGAAAATTTACTTCTGATTGTAGAAACCAAAGCTTTATATTATGTTTCCACAGCGTTGGAAGTTTAGTAGCGACACGTGACACGTGTTGTTGAGCATTACTATCCTCAGTCCTTTTTGCTAAGTATAGAACCGCGAAATATGAAATGTTAAAAAAATAATAATGAATTAAGGAAATAAGTTAAATTGCTGATTTAAAATAAATATTTTTGAACCAAACACAGAGAGACCATGAAAGCTTACTTTGTTTGTCGAACACGTGCACATCGGTGAAAACGTTGTAATCCATTTCAATCTGAAGGTGTAATTCTTAATCAGGGTTACCTCTGCTGCGGCTGCTGGTTTAAACATTCACACAAACTAAACATTCTGATATTTCTTTATTAACACACCATTGAACTATGTACAACGAGCTCCGAGCGAGCATGAAGTTAGAGCGCAAGTCGGAAAGAGAGAGATAGTCAGTTCTCAGAAGAGAAGGAGCGCGCGCACCAGGGTTGCTGCCTTTGGCGAGGAACGCTTCGCAACTCCTGTAGAATCTGTTTGGTGGTCTCCACAATCGGTGAGTGATCTGCTTGTTAGCGAACCACTGCAATGCCACTAAAGACACGTTAAATCTGTCGGGGCCCAAAGTTCTACCTTTGGCGGGTGTTGAAGTTAGGAGAGGAGTGGCAGCTCAGGTGTCGTTCTCGTCACTTGACCGAGGTTCAAAATTTTATGGTTTTCTGATGATAATAAATTAGTGTTTTAGTATACCAAGTTTAGTTGCACGTTAATTTTTCTAAATGCTTCTAATAAACTTATGCTATAAAATCTAAGTGAACGAGTGTAACTGTTAAGTCTTGTATTTATTAATACAGTACACAAACTTTATTCCATCATTATATTTTCTGGCATTTCAAATTAATCCATGGGTTTGGGGCTCTTATCTTCATTTTTTCAAAGTACTTAAATCATGATCCCGGGGCCCCCTTGTGATCATTGTTTCTTCATAGGTTTTGGTATCCTTGATAAATACGAGGTGGCGCGTCCGGGATAATCTAGCGGTTTTTCTCTTTTTCGATCCTTCTTGTCGTTAAACCTCATTTTTTTTCTAATATAAAGATCACAGATACACATTGCTTGTCGCAGCATAGCCAGATTTGGCTTGCGCTACAAACCTTTACTTTCATTTATTTCATTCAATAAGTCTTTGTAAAATATCGAGAATCTGAGTAGTTTCAGTCCAAATTGATTTAACCTTTGCAAACACAACCATTGCTTAAATTAGTGTTTTAGTATACCAACTTCTATAGTGGCCGCGGTAGCCTAGTCATGGTTTCGGATTCGTGGCCGATGGTTTTCGTTCAGTTGTTGGTTCGAACCTTGGTCACTAAAGACCTGCCGTGTAGCCGGGGTTGATGCACGTTAAATCTATCAGGGCGCAAAGTCCTCCTGTTGGTGTGTTGTGGAAGTTAGGAGAGGGAGGTGCCAGCTCAGGTGTTGTCCTCATCGCTTGACCGAGGTTCAAAATTACGAAGTCCGTCGTCAGTTGACCTCGTATTGGTTCCAGTACGACGATAGTAAAAAAAAAAAAAAAAAACTAAACTAAACTAATCCAACATCTATAGCAAATATTATATATTCGTGGCTTTTTTTATTTGTGGAAAAGTGATATTTAGATTTTATTTCCCTTATTAGAAGTAAAGGGATTTATATCGAATTAGATATTTAAATTTATTCAGTTTTTTCCCATTTTCGTCATGTGTCAATTTATGAATATTCTTCACACCGTTGTTTAGTCTTTTATTAGATTTATGTTCTGTCTTACAATATATGAACTTAACTGTCAATGATTCTTAGAGCTCGATAATTATCTAATAATCTTGTTAAACTGATTGACTGATTTTTTTTTGTTGCAACGTTTGCTGACAACACTTCCAGTTTGTATCCTTCAGAATGAACTGCTGTGCACAGAATAAATCCCCCCACACTAATTTTAACAGTCATTTGATATAAAAATCATTTGTTTTACATTTTTTTTCTTATGGCGTTTGAAAATATGGTGCAAACTTATCTTACCGTCTCATGACATAGGATTGGCAGTTTGGTTTTCGAGCAATATTGTGGTAATTATGAGTGAATCTTTGATACAACCATACTAGATGGTATAAAATAATAACTGGAGATTGGTGCCTTACTGATGAATAAAAGTCGTTAAAGTGAAACATAGAATGGTGTCTAAAAATTTCAGAGTAGCCTAATGTTCATAGTCGTGGACTCGTGGCCGGCGTTGTTTTTGTTAGGTCTTGGATTCGAGTTCTGATGCCACTAAAAACTCGTTGTGTAGTGGGGCTAATGATAGTTAACTCTGATCGAGATCCCATGTTGTCCCTTTGTCATGGTGTTGAAATTTGGAGAGGGAAGTGGCACCTTAGGTGTCCTCTTCACTTGACCGAGATTCAAATTTATGAGATCAGTCACCAATAGCCCTCGTGTTGCTTCTCAGTTCGATGTTTATAAAACAATCAAACAATCATCAAAACATTCCTGATATTTTACTGAGAAAAAAATACTATAGCGATCTAGAGAAATAGTAATGACGCTACGAAAGAGCCTACAGATAATCACCACTATTGCTCAAGTAACTATTCCAAAGCGGAAACTTTTGTGAAAATTCCACAACATCGTGCCCCGTTCGATCTCTGGTGAAGCTCTGACCTTTCAGGACTCTTTTTAGGAAAAAATTTTCGGTAATCTCTAGAAGATAGATTTGTACTGTAAGGTGGATGATTCAACACCTTCCAGCAGAAAGAACTCATAAAGTATCATGTATTCCATCGGCAGTGTACGGCCTCTGTCTACCACGAAGCAAAATAGCCTTGTGACAATTTGCCTGTCATCTTAATTCTTAACGGCCTTTCGAAGGATCAGTTAAATGTAACACATTAAGGGATGATTGTTGCCCTAACGAATATTCATTCCAACACCAATAATCCCAAAGAACAAGCTCAACAAGACATTTCCAGCAACATCTGATAAATGGATCTCTGGGGTGACAAAGGATGTATATATTCCCAACTCACTCTTTTATATAAGCATTTACAATCAAGAAAAAAAGCGCTAAAATTTCTTATTTATTTATAGCTAGAACAAACCATTTTTGATTCATTATATGGTTTTATGGGATATAGAACAACAAGAACCTTTATCCCATTACAAATCTTTATCTGCATTCTAAACATGCTGAAATTAAAAAGACTATAGCATAAAAAACAATACAAACTTTAACAATAATAATTCGAAATAAAAACCAACGTTTTTAAAAACAACGTTTTTATATGGTGGCAAAGTTTATTAAAAAAATTATTAAAATGTTAGTTAAAACTGGACGCAAATATCTAAATATTGCATTGTTAGGCAAATAAGAACGGTTCCCAAAATTTCAGAGCTCTAGCTTGATGGGAAGTTGGTTAAATTAACAATAGACAATTTGATGACACACTGATACACATACATACAGACACACACCAAGTGAAATACATAACAACGTTAAAACTAACTAAAATTAATCAATCCGGTAAATTAAATGATTGGAATACAGTTTAGTCAAACCACTCTTGGAGACAGGAATTATTTGGCGGTATTTTGCCAAATGTTGCTAAATTGGTCCGCGAAGCGGACTTAACATTCAGCCAAAAAAAAAAAAAAAAAAAAAAAATCGCCAAGTTTGGAAATTATTCAAATTGCGCCAAGTGATTGGGCTAAACTGCATTATTTTAAAAAAATATGAGTTAAAACTTGTCGCAAACGTCTAAATATTGCATTGTTAGGCGAGTACGAACGATTCCCAAAATTTCAAAGCTCTAGCTTGATGGGAAGTTGGTTAAATTAACGATCGAAAATTTGATGACACCCACACCAAGTGAAATTCAGAAAAACGTTGTAAAAATGATTCAAAGCAAACTTTTTGACGATAAAAAAAATTAAATTTGGGTTCAATTATTAAAATTAAAATACATAATAAATTATGAAAGAAGGCAATAAGTTGCTAAAGCTGACGATAATATTCTGTGCGGATATTAAAGTAAATGATAAAAAATATTAAATTAAATATAACCATTGTTAGAAATGAATAAATAATTAACAGTTACTGATAAACCAAGAAGCTACACCAAGCCAATTTAGTACGTGTGTTCTAAGACACAGAATATTGATATCACAAAATATTATACAATCGTGATGATAATGCTTCTTAGCCGTGTGATTGTGATAGTTTTTATTGTCACACCGAGAAGCAACACGAGAGCTACTGGTGACGGACCTCGTAATGTTGAACTTCGGTTAAGTGAGGAGGACAACACCCGAGCTGGAACCATCTCTCCAAACTTCTACAACCACACCAGTGGGAAGACTTGGGCCTCGATCAGATTTAACGTGCTACATGGCAGGTCTTTAGTGTCATCAGGGCTCGAACCCACGAGTTGACTAAAAAATCGCAGCCCGTGTCCATGTCCACTAGGCTACCTCGGTACGCTCATTAGCCAATGCGACACATAAAGAGAAAATGCCATTTAAATTTAAATCTCCATATTCAGTATCATACTATTCCAATCTTTACTTTACAGATACATCTGAGAACTTAAGTGGGTAAAAGGAGTTCGAGCTATCATGCGATGTCCATAAAGCATCCAAGTTCTCAATTTTGTAATGAGTAAAATGTCTGCAGAGTCATCCGAGATTTGAATTTAGTTAATTCTAATCTAAGATTACTGAATTGTTAATGTATATTGTAATGTCTGTTGTATGCTGTCTATAAATATAATCAAGATAGAATTTATGTTGATACCTTCCTAGGGGATTCAGACATCAAATTCAATATAAAGTACTTATCACTAATGGGGAAAAGGCAGGAACATATTTGACGTAGATGCTCGAAGATATACTAGAACAGCTTCTGTATAGAGGGTAATATTTCAGAGACTAAATCAATTTGGGACTGGACCTACTTAAAACCTTCGTGTTGTCTAAAATTCAAGGAATCGTCCTTTGTATGATATAATATTACTCAGTTTTATAAAATTTTTGTCTTCTATGCATCATACAATATCAGGAATGAAAAGTTTGTAGAAGATGAATGAATAAATTCTGTGTAACTCTAATTGTTATTTAATAACAATCCTATTGAACTCGATTACTTCTGTATATACTTTCAATAGAGTATATTTGCCTCCTTCATGAATTATCTGGATTAACACTAGGGAAATAATATAGAGTAAAAATGAAAATTACGAAACCTTAAATTGATTCATGAGGTAATAAAATATTTTAAAGTGTTAGAATAATTGACTTAGAAAATAGAAAAAAAGTCAGTTTTATTGCCAAATTATTTAAAAACAAACAAACAAAAGTTAGAACATAAAACGCCCCCCCCCCCCCCCGAAAAAAAAAAGAGCAAAGCCAAGATTTTCAGAAGAGAAAATAAAAATAGCCTTTGAGTTTTTAAAAGATGATAGTCCAACGTATGTTCTTACGTGGAAATAAAGCATTCGTGCTTAGACTATTTTAAATTGGAAGAAACAATTTTATCAAATGCAGCAACAACCTTTGAACCGACAAAATAAATTAATGGACGTAAATTGAGAGAAGCAAATGAAGCACTTATTAAGGCTTTTGGAAAAAAATTTTTGTGTTAAGAAAGATTGGTTGTGAGAAAAAAAAATGTTAAAAATCAGAAAACGTTTGAACTTTTATCAAATAAAATAAGCGTTGTCGTTACTTAGTTGAATCAAGCACCAGAGACACGCAAAATGAATTGTTAGAATCAATTACTCACCAATACATCATAAACATGTTAAATAATAATAATTTAAGTACATTAGATAGAATTGATGGAATGTATATACGAGTAGATACATTTGAATACTATTATTGTTATATTCATAAGCAATTACTCGAAGAAGAATTCATTATTGGTCAAGCTTGTGTTTTAAAATATATGAATATGACAGAGATAGAAAAAATATTCACATAAGAAAAGGCTTGTATATATGTGTGTGTGTGTTCGTACAAGTGGGTATGAAATATATATAAATAATATATATTCTTATTTAATACATATATTTAGAAAAATATAATAAGAGTGTATTTTAATATATAAGTTTGTCTTAAGTAATCGTAGAGATTTATTCATATAAATTTGCATTAAGAAACAATGAGACATAAGAAATTAGTAAAACAAATCTTTATTTATGGAGTTTGAATATCATAGGTATTGATTTTATATTTAATAAACTTAATATACTTTCTGTAATATCTTATGAATTTAAATTTGGAATAATAAGTAAAATTGAGATTGTGAAATAAATAAAATTGTACGATTGTTACTACCTTTTATCTTGTTAAATCAATCAGTTTACATATTTCACATTCTGTAATAAAGGAAATTGTGCGCTATATTTTTTAAAATATCTTTAAAAGAAAATTATTTCGACACTTGTCAGTTATATTACTTGTTACTTACTATACATTTTTTAGTATCTGAAAGGAAGAAACTTTCTTGTGTTTGTAAATCTATTGCGTACTTTTCTATTTATGTTTTCAATATTTTAATAAAATAAGTAATTTGTATTAAATTACGATAATAGCTAATAGTATAAGTATGGAAGCTTGTTTTTGTTAGTAATTATTTGATACATATGCTGTAAATATAAATTAAGTTAGTGAGCTGTGCTTATTTTATATTATAAAAAAGATATATTTGAAATAATATCTTTATTTTTAAAACATTTATTTTACGCAACTACATAAAATTTTTTATGCATGATTCTGAGTAAAAGAAAATAATTGTCGATTTAAGTAAAAAATAATATATTCATCAGTAATTTGGAATTTAATAAAAAAATGAAGCTTTTACTTCATATTCAATTAAGAATGTCACTTAGTTATTTTATAAGTTCTTTATTTTTAAATGTAAATGTTGCGCAATGCTTAGCAAATGGCAAAGATGACGTAAAATGTTCTGTGATATCTCCTGAGGAAAATATTGAAAATAAAACCTGGAATTTTTCGTCTAATATTTAGCAAGAGCCTTACAAATTTTATTTAGTAATTTTTTAGCAAGTCTATAGATTACCTTAGGCATTGTCATAAGAATTATAAGAAACAATTTTCTATATAAATTATGCAATATTCATGTTATAGTACAGTTCCTGAAATTATTTTTCTGATACTTTTTTTTTGCTATGTTACATTGTTACGCCACACGCAAGTGCATATTTACTCGGAATTGTAGGAATTCTGCTGCATTATTAGTTTAAAATGCAACACGAAAATAATTTTTTTTGAAGAATTTACAATTATATGAAATTCAAACTTTCTTTCATTGTACATTTGAGAAAAAATGTGATTGAAGGATTTGTTAAATGTTTCTGTAATCATATGTTATGGATTTAAATTTGCTATTGCAAGATAATGCTCGACCAATTGATATGATGTTAATTTAGAAAAACAAATATTAAAAATATAATTTGATTCTTCATGTCCATTAGGCTGGAAAAGTTTACTTCAATTTATATGATGATTGACCAAATGTTTTGCTTAGATAAGTTATAAAAAATGTTTATTGTAAAATATTTCATGTTGAGAAGTATTAGTTCTTATTATATGAGGATTAGTTTCTTATTATTGAAAATTTTATACAAAAATATCAAGTATCTTTCATAATTGTTTTCACTTCTAGTCTTAAAATTCAATATATTTGAGTTCAGATTTCTGCTTTTTAAAATCAACTATTTCTGCTTTTTTTACAGTCATGCTTCACTTATACTATTTTCTGTGGAACACTTAAGTCAATTATTTCATCAAGATTAAAATAGCAAGTTTTAAAAAATAATTTTTAAGGTAATAAAATTTGTATATTTGTTTGGTTGAAATACTTTGCAAATGTTCAACTAGTTGGTGAAAGATATCTCAATGAAATTAAAAAAATGACACATTTTATTCTAATATTACAATGCTTTATTTGAGCGTTTGGCAATACTGTATTATACAGAAGATGATACACCCGACCAGAAATATTATAAAAATTCTATCTATGTACATAATATTACAGGTCGGATATAACTTTTGATGTCCAGCAAGGCATGAAAAACCCACAGAGCACGATACATTAGTACCGGACAGAGAGACACAATAAATAAATTACTATGAACACATAAAAATGACAGAATTTGGCAACTTAGAGGCGAAAAGAGGATTTCATTCTTTCCTTTTTCCCTTGTCTTGATAGACTGCTTTAATGCTCGGCGTATCCCTGTACCATGCGTTTTCTGGATCCCTGCTGTGCAGCAAGAGTGTTTACACTGACTGAAACATAAAAATAATGCAGTTAGATTGATTGGCGAAATCATTTACTTGCAGACGTCAAAACAATCAATTTTAGCTGGAAGTTATCTTCCTTTAACCTATCTTACCAATGTAAGTTATTATAAATTTTTATTATGGAAAAACCGCTAATATAATTGTTTGATTGATATAATTTTGAGAATAACGTAATCTATCAAAGATGTAGACACGTAGAGAAAACTGCTTGTGTGCCAAAAGTATACCTGTTGATATATTATTATTTTAATTTTACTTTAGTATCTACATCTATTTCTATCTCACACGCTGAAAAAAAATGGATTAAGTACGTATTAACTGCCTGGTGTTCAAATTAAACTTATTTCCCCCCAATTTCTAAAAAATCCTAATTGACAGGATTTCTATAAAGATTCTTATGAAAATAATTTTTACCAACTAGTTTGATTATTTGTGTTTAATTATAAGACCAAATCTGACGATCTTATCTAAGACTTTCTTGAGATTTCTCATTTTAAGAAAATGACATGTATATTTTTCTGTACAAAAATATATACTGAAGCAAACCCGAATGATAGATTGAGTGAATAAAGACTACGTCACAAATAAATCTTCATTTATACACGTTAGAATTAAATTTAAAATTAGTTGCCAGTAACTGGAAATTATTGGTATATGATTAAGTAAAATTTTTTAAAATTTACTTAAAACACAATACACACAATATAAATCGAAATTATTTTCCTTAAACTGAAAAAAAAAAGAGTATTTCTCTCAAGTGACAGAAAAATGCTCTTTTTTTTTCCGTTTGATTTTTTGTTATAAATGCCTTGTCCTTCCATTTATGGCCTGTTATTCTCTTATTAAGCCGTTTCAGGATTGTTGTTAAACTTTTAAGACTTCCTGGACGTACAAATTGTTTCTGGTTGTACAATTAATTTCTGACTGCCGGTGTGAAGTAATATTTCTTTTAGTTATTGCATTCAAACGCACTTCGTTTAAGAGCAACCTGTTATTTTATCGCTTCATTCTGCTCACCACCAGAGGCCATATATAGAAAATTATTTATTTCGTAACCTTTATAATTTTGCTTCGACATCCGTGATCGAAAAAGGAACGAATCTTCCTGGCTTATTTTCAGATAACTTGAGCCACTTTCGATGTGAATTCGAATTTTATGATACTAGCTATCGTGATATTTCAAAAATACGATCATAAGCTGGGAGGAGAAAATACATTTAAGCTCTTGAAATAATTTTTTTTATTTGTAGATTGCAAGAGTTTAAACCAAAGTAAATAGGGAATTGCGAGCTCAAAATTGGGGTCTGCTGCTTATCAAAACGTAACTGCGAATCACCATCTTACAGTATCGTGTATTTCAAATTTGAAAAGTAAAACATCAATCTAATTATATTAAACAATTACAATTATTTCCGAAATTTCGAGAATTGTTGTCATAAATTCGTTGAGCAGTTTTAATTCAAGGTTCTTTTAACTAAACTGAATATAGAAGGTGTTTAATCTGCACAACTTTCTAAATTAAAATTTTTAAAAAATATTGATTTAGACAAGCATTAAAGAATTAAGCTAATATCATTGTTTCCGTAATCAAATACTTATCATTTAATTTCAATTTCTTTGTCATTACATTAGATTTAATCGACTGATCATATTTCAATAGATAAACTATTTTTAGAAACACTGACTGATAAATTTTTAAGTTTGACTTACCATAATGGTTAAATAGACGGTTTTCAGAATCCTAAGGCCGTATCAGTCTAGTATCGAGGGTATCCACCGTAGTGGGGGGCAGGGGCGTATTGGGCAGGGTTAGCCTGGATGTGGACATCAGCGGGGTTCTGGTTGTCAGTTCCGGGCTCGTTGGTCTTGACATTAGCGCGGAAACCATAAGCATCAGCAACGTAGTCTACTTGTCTGTAGATACCATGAGCATCGGTGTATCCGTAACTTCCTTGTACATTGCCCTTGCCATCACCAGCTTCCTTTCGGTTTTGCTTGAATTCACCATAGTCTCCAGCAATGTCGTAACCGTATTCGTATGGAGTAGGGACAGCCTGAACGAATGAATAAATAAATGACTCGTAAATTAACTAGAAATTAGATTTTCAAAAGTGAGTTTCAATTTCAAGTTATAATTTTTTTTAGCACAAAGTTCGATATTTTTCTGTTACAAGAATATCTGAATCTTTACTTGATGTTGAATTTATCTAAAATTCTTTTTGCTTTTATTAATTATTCACAGGTAGGTTATATTATTTATTCACAATCAGATCTATTAGTGAAAAATACGTCGTTTCAAAGAATTTATATTATTCCATTTACATAATTTTCACTTGTTAGAAAATAAGAAACAGCTTAGGATTAATTCTTTCGTTTGAAAATGTTCTATTTCGATTAATGCGATTTGGAGAAGAACCCGATTTAACAGTCAATAAAAAAAAATCAACGTGGGGTTAAAATCAGAGATAAAAAATGAGACATTAAAAAGATGTTTACTCAATATTTTGGCTCTAAATATACTAAAAATTTGCAAAATATCAATATGGGTATATGTTCTAAAAATAAAGCATCTATAGCAAGACTTCATAGAAACAAAGTTAAATGACGAATTCAATATTTTAAATAAATGATAAAATAAGGGAATAAAAAATATTTTTTCTTTCATTGCATTTAGTTGAATTGCGTAAATGTTTTGTAGAAAGGTTATCATGAGCTATTTATTGATAAACTTAAGTACAATGAAATTTCGAATGCTTTTTTATGTGCATCTTAAGAATATTGGTTAGTTGGTTTTATTAATGTCGCTCTCTAAGCAACACAACTATTGGTGATGGACCTCGTAATTTTGAACCTCAGTTATTGATGAAGACGACACTTGTGCTGGCATCTTCATCTCAAAACTTCCACAACCATGCCTTCGAGAGGACTTGAGACCTCGACCATAATTTCCGTGCCTCAACCCTGCTACACGGTGGGTTTTTAGTGGCATCGGTGCTCGAGCCCACGATTTCACATAAACAACGCGCGACTATGACCATTTGGCTACCGCGGCCAATTATTAATTAGTATTATTAAAACTTAATTTGATGCTAGTTTTCATATTATTTTACGAAACAGATAGTGAATAGATATTGATTTATAATATTAAAACTTAATTTGCTGTTAGTTTTCATATTATTTTACGAAACAGATATTGAAGCTAATGAAACAGATGAGTATTCTTACGTAATCATAGGCTGGTGCGGCATATCCGTAAGATGGAGCACTGTAAGCTGGAGCAGGTGCATAGCCTCGGCCATAGGCTGGAGCATATGGGCTATAGTAAGGAGCCGCGCAAGCGACGGCGAAGAGAATTGCTACTACTGCAAGCTGTAAAAAGAAGTCAGTGCGATATTACTTGGATACATTTATTCAGGAAATTTCACATCAAGGGAAAATAATACCTGATAATGATAACTGCATTTTTCAGTATCATAATTTGCATAAAAGTTTCACATATTCTTATTGATGTATTTCATTGACACTATTTCTTTGGTCACGCATGTTACGTTATCACTTTTTAGATAAAAATGTTTTCAAAGAGGGCTCTATCGTTTTTATACTAATTAAAATGTAACATAAATGCATTTATTTATTTTATTTATTGAAATAAACATTCTTAATAATTAAAATCGCTTAAAATTTTCTAAGATATTATCTTTTTTTTTTTTTTGGAAAAGTTTCATATTTATAATGAATGAAAAAAATATTCAGTAACATTACATTTCAAATGATTCTCAACGGATCGAGGAAATTTATGCTTTTCTAAAAATTATTCTATAATTGAGTATGTATTTTAAAATTATGTTTTTAGATAGTTGCATGAGTTATGAATTCTTAAGGAAAATTGAGCCTTATTTTTTTGATCACTACTTTTAATTTTAGAATTTCGTTCTTCAAGTCCCCCACTCGCCACCTCAACTTAATCAAACATATGGGTGTTTTTCTAAAAGTAGAAATTAAAAATAATTCTAAAAACTGAGAAATGACAAAAATATAAGTAAATTTTTAAGCTCGAATTTTTTTTTAGTATAAGTAAAAGTGGGATTGAATTAAAGACTACAATACTTTTTCATAATCTGATAAATACTTTTTAATATTTTATTTGTTGTAGAATTTGTAGAAAATCAGATGTCTTAACTTCTGCTGATGCTATGTTATAGTTATTGGACAATGAATTTAAGAATATAATTGTAGTGCAAAATATCGAAACTGTCAACAACATTACGTTGTTCTATATATGCTTTAAATTATTTTAATTTCTAAAAATATCTTAAAATTAAAACGAGTTCTAAAATTCATTTTCATAAAGAATGAATTAAACTTAAAAATAATTTTTATTTTTAAATTTCAACCAAACTGTTCTATTTCTCTATATCTATACCTCGTAATCAAAATTTTCTTTTCAATAACTAAAGCTTAGTAAAATAAAAATATAAACTGCTCATACTATTAAATTGTTTCGGAAAATCTTCTACTTATGCAATATAATCGAATTTTTCCCCTTTTATCTAAATATCTGAATTACTGAAATTTATATTTGTTGGAAAATTTACATTCATACAAATCGTTCTTTAAAATAATGTGTTCTTAATAATAGATGGTTGCTTAGGGAGTAAGTTCTGCCAAGAGAGAGAGAGAGAGAATTTAAAATCATGAAACCGCTTTAAGTACTGAAATACTTTTAGAAACAATTTCCTTATTACTTTAAATAAAAACTTATAATTTTAAAAGTCATCTATAGTTTAGGCTAAATTAGAGCTTGTGTCAGTTTTTAAGATCTTGGCAAGTATTTTATCAGAAATTTTTAATTTAGTCACATCTTTAATTCAAACGAACGAAATGTTCATTATAAAATTCTACTGTAACTCATTATACCCGAATTACTGCTACTATTAGAAAATTATAACGATATTTTACAATACTATAAAGTTAACATTAAAATTTAAAATAAAAAATTAAAGGAAAATTTTTCATATGAGAAATTCAAATTAAATATTTAATTCTTCTAATATTTGTGCTTTCTTATTAAAGAACATACATTTTTTCCAGTACTGTATTGCAGTATTTCCACCAATATTATATAACTTAATAAAAAAATTGTATTTCTTTTCACAGTACTGAGATTAAATTACAATAATCGATAAGACAAAATTCATCTGCGTTAATAATACTTAGTAATAATATTCAAGACAGAAATTGCTTGATATACTAATACTACTTGTCTTAACAAAGTTATCCAAATATTTGAAACGGAATTTAATTCTAATGTCGTTAAAACTATCCAAATGAAGAAAATATTCTTAAAATACTAATACAGTACAAGAGTTATTCAAAGGACTGCTTTGTATACTAATACTACACCGTTAAGGTTAGTAAGACTTACCTTAAACATTTTGGTAGTTGTTTTACACTCGAGATCGGTGTCCAGATGCCTAAACTGAGTCTGCGGTCGCTTTATATACTCATCCAGATCCCACCTGTTGCATGTGGACTTGCGTAAAAATGCAGGTGAGGGGGAAGGGAAAGGGGGAAGTGATTCGGTGGGGGTGAGAGTGAGTGCGAGTAAGTTACTATATTCTTGATCTTTTTTGATATTTTTATTTCATTTTCACTTTCCTAGGTCGTGGCCTGATTCGAGAGTCGTCTGCATCAGAAACTCGGTTCGATCTACTTGTGGATATGGGGCATAGGTTGGGAGTGGTGCAACAACTTCCTGAATTGAAGGGGTGCCACAAATTTCTCTTTTTTAGTCTTCTCGCATACCACACCCACCCTTGAATGTATTCGAGATTGGAGGGATCATGGTGTATGTTGAGTGTGTGCAAACTTCTTTACTTTCTTTCCCCCTCAATGAATGGGATTCCGATGGAGTTAGAGGGATGCCTTTCAGCACTGCAAACGATTTTTAAGAAATTTGATCGTTTATTTATTAATAGTAAAAATTAAGTCTTAAGGTATAATATTATGTTAAATTAATAATTTTAAATATTTTATTAATTTATTCTTTTGTTTAACTTTTTGTTTGTTGAATCAATTTCACTGTAATCAGCAATGTTTTCAAGGAATTTATTCGTTTATTTGTATTGGTTGAAAGGTGAACTTTATTAATTTATAAATATCCACTGCAAAAAAAAAATATTGAATTTAACTATTGTAATGAATGAAATTCTTTGTTTCTTATTGCAATTATCGTTACAGCTTGTGGTACAATTGTCAAAATACAAAATATTTTAAAGAAATTTGGCTGTTTATGTGTAAAGCTAACGATTTTCCTTACTTTTAAAATTGATTGTAAAAATATCGATGCATTCAAGTAAACATTTAAATTAATTATTTTTAAAATTTACTGTACAAAGTTATTTTTTAAATTAAGTTCTTTGTCATAAATTTTAAGACAAACTTATTTTTGACTTTCCCCCTTCTGAATTGGAGAGTAATTTAAGTTCGCGGAATACATTTTAAGAAAGTGCTCCGTAATCGACCTTGTTAAAAATGTTTTGTCATTAATTTGGGAGGGAACGAAAACTTTTTGGTGTAAACATTTATTTATTAGCACATGGAGTTTATTGTGGAAATAGAAACGGTTTCAGTAACATATTTGTACATTTACTTAAAAATATACGATAAAAGAAATGTTTGACTCCGAATGGGAAAATTTCATTAAGCAAATGGTATTTTTAACTCTAAAAACGGCACTTTAAATAATATTTATCAAGTCACAAAATTAATTGTTAATTTTTTTCACCAAAACTATTAGTTTTTGTCAACACTATTTTGAACTTAGCGAATGATTTCAACAAAAATTTTATTTTTTATTCTTGAAAAAAATAATAACATGCATAATTATAACAAACGATTTTTCATGTTTAAAAAGTAATTTCTCCAGTAATAAATACTGAAGGAAGTAAACTATCCGTGAAACTCTTCAAAATTATTGTATTATAAAATTTGTTAGTTTCAGTCTGTAGTATTTAATAGGCATGTTCTATTAGCTTCTAAAAGTTGAAGTAATTATAATGTAGTATATCCATAAAATCTTGAATTATTATGTATTTTAATGAATGTATTAGATGACAATTAACAATAAAATACATAATAAAAGCAAGTTTAAATACTGACAAATATTATAAAGATAATTATGGGAGTTAATATATATTTATTTGATTTCACTTACGTATAAATACGTACGAAATCCGCTCAATACTCTATTTCTCACCAATTGCTTTTCAACATTTTATGTGTTTTGATTCAATAACATCCGTGATCTGCCTGTAATGTTAAATAATATAAACACATGATTATTGTGTGCTTTATTTTTAATATCATCTTATAATTATAAGAAATATAAAGGAAAAGGTCAATTAAATATATAGTTGGGAAGTAGCATGCCAGATAAGAAATGCCATTTCCTTCGTTAATCCACCGCTCAAATGACACTCGTATTCCATCCAAAACAAAATAAACTATATTACATTTGTAAAAGTAGCAATTTGTTTTATTTATCTCACGAAGTATTTTTACTCCGTGCGACGATAAGACAAATAAAATAATTTCTAAGTCCCCTTTTTTTACAGATAAGAGTTGTTAAAATATTATATATTCTCTCTCACTATTCATTATTTATATGAGTCAAAAATACTGATGAAAAGATTCTTAAAGGTGGTATTTTATTTCCTCTTTTATGGAATGGAAAATTATTAGAGGATGAAAGCAATATCAAATCGTACAATAAATCAGTTTTATAAAATTTCTGTTAGCAAGCCGGTTGATAATTTGTGAAAGAAAATGCCATTTATTCACTCTTAAGAGTATTCTTGAATTTAGTGACCTTAGTATATTATTTGTTACTTTTTCGAATACGGATATATATATATATATATGATACAAACATCGAAGTTATAATTCACTAAATAACATCTCTTAAAGAAATTCAATATATCACTCATAAATTCATGCATTAATGTCTAATAAAATACATATTTAAAGAAATCAGTAAAAAAACTAAAGTAAATTCAATAAAAAAAAACACACACACACACACACACACACACACACATATATATATATATATATATATATATATATAATTTGTGTTATAACGTTGTTACTAATCAAACCACCAAACTTCAGTGAATTACATTATAATAACAAATGGTAACAAAACCAGAATAGGCAAATTCAGAAAATCAATCGTAGAAAAGAGAAGAAAGTAAACACAGCACCAATATAATCAATTTCAAATAAACAGTAGACAGTAAAATATAAATAAATAAATATCTACAAGCTGTAAAACCAAAAATCTAAAAAAAAACATATCATTTAAACAAAAGAATGTAGAAAATTATTTAATTTAACAACAACAAAAAAGTTCTCACAAAAAATGTAAAAATTACCAAAGCCATGCCATTATTAATTATACAGTGGTATAATTAATAATAACTAAATGAATATGTTTCATTCGTTTACTTTCTTTTTATCTCCTTAGGTTGGATTTCAATTTGTATTTGCACTTTCCCTTAATTTTAGATTTTATACTATCTTGTTATAACATAATTCACTGAAGTGTTGGATCCGTATTACTGGTAAGAAAATTATTCTATTTCAAAGTATGGAACAGTATTAATTACATTATCTTCAATTTTTGTTCTTATTTGCTTCTTTTCTCTTATTTCACTATAATTTTATTGTTATTTGAATTTTAAATAGTACGTTATTCCTATTAATATTTTTAGCTGAATTAAATTCATATTTGTTTAATGTATTTAAATAAATTTTTGGCTTATTTTCATTAGACTTTTTTACTTTTGATAATATTTTTAATTTGATTTTTTCTAATCCTTTTAACTGTTCGGATTTTCTTTTAATTAAGTAATTTTTAGTTATTTACTCTAAATAAATTTTTAAAATGTTTTAGCGAGTTACACACACACACACACACACATGATTTTCGGAAATTTTCACATTACCTTGAAATATTTCTGGTTTTATATGCAATTAAGTGATATTTTCAAGCCTTTTATGTAAAATTTCAATATTATTTTTCAGTTTATGTTATTATTTTAAGGGGACGATTCAATTTTTCAGTAGAAATTATTTGCAATACGAGTCGAATAATTTTTTTTACATTTTGAAAGGAGGTTATTGTCTTAACTTTAAATAAATCTGTCGGAAAAAGAATTAAATATATCATTGTTTTTAAATTTTGGAAATTGTTTAAATTTTTTAAAAAGTTTTAAATAAATTTTCATTAAAGTGTGACATTTTTTTTTTTGATGCGCAAAAGTGGTAAAAAGTGAGAAAATACGAAATAATCTGATTTATGTTTTACTTATCTTCTATATATGTGTGGGCGCAGTTTCTCAAGAAAAGAGATAAATGTAAAAATAGTTCCATATTGTTACAAATGATTGAATGACGAATTTGAATATTTTCTTAAGAATGGAGAAGAATACAAGATCCAGTCAAAATCAGCTTTAAATAATATAATTTTTATGAAATATAATTTTTTAAATCCATAAGAAATATAGAAATTAGAAAATATTTTTTTGAGCTTTTTAGTTGTTTTCATTCAAAGCACGAAGATACGAATATAATTAAACGAAGAAAACCAACTTTCTAATGATTGTCTCTTTCTTGTAAGACAACAATTCATAAAGTTGAAACATTAAGAAAAATGATAGGAAGATTGTTCACAAAGCAACAATGCCTTGGGCACTAATATCTTTGAAGCATTCTTTTCTTTCATTTTGAGTGACAAGTTACGTATTTGGAGCGTTGTTGTTCTGCGGCTTTTTTCGAATTCGTTTTTTAAAGTTTCTTCTGAAATTCAATTACGCCAAGGTCTTGAAAGAGAGAACAGTACTATATAATTGTAATTTGGTTTAGTGCAAGGTTCAGAGGTGGTTAGTTCTGTTTGATTTGTGTGTGTATATATATGTGTTTTCTGTTTGTTTTCATTCCTTTTCTAATATGTTCTATATTTTGATTTTTTTTACAAACGGAAGCTTTGAATTTTTGCGTAACCCATCTGTGTCAACTTGACATTTTTTATTGTTGAGTTTTGCGTAAGTTAATCCATAATTATATCTTGTATACAATAGTACCGAAGAAGAAGCTAAATCTAATTAACTGTACAGTGTTACATGTATTTCAGGATAAGATAATTAGTTGAGTGTTTAATTTACTGTGTCATAAGACAGGCATGTCGATTTCATGTTTTCTTGCTAATATTTCATGCCGAAGATAATATAATGTCAATAAATGGTTTAACAAAATTTCAAATAATTATTTTTGCAATTTTTTGTTGTATACAATTACAGACAACGAATCACAATATCAGTTAGTAGACGATTCAAAATGAAAAAAAAAAAAAAAAAAAAGCCAGAAGAGTAGGCCAGAATTTTGGTAGTATTTTCCGGTCTGAAATGTAGTTTGAAAATATTTGAAAAGTTGATAAGAAATTACTTATATATTTAGAAATACTTGTGCAAGAGAGTAATAATTTACATAGATAAGTAAGTAAGACTCTAGTCCTATTCAGAATTATTAAAAAAATTTGGGATCAGTTTTAAAAGCAAATAATAAGAACAAGATTCAATTGAAGTTAGAAATATTACAATAAAGTTGTTTAAGAAAATCAATATAAATTTTATCGTGATTGTCCTTTTTCGTATTATTTTATTTTTGCATTAAATGTATGTTTATATAACAATAAATTTCTTTATAACTAGATAAAATTTGGTAAAATTAGTACAAATCGGTCTTCAGTTTTACATATACCTCAAAATATTTTTTTACTTAAAATATATTAAAGCAGATTTTCAAGATCAGGTTCATACGATTTGACGGATCAATCTTTGACGTAAAAAAAAGATTCTTGATAAAATATTCCTAAAAATTGAAAATTTCCAAATAATTTTAATCTATTTTTCATATTTAAATTTAAATCTATATCGTTCTATAAAACTGTAATTATTTTTATCGACAACTCTTGAGCCAATACGATTCTCATATTAAAGGTTAAAATAAATTAATATTGAGAAAAATAGAATTTTTTAAGTAATTTTAGTGTATTTCTCGAAATTTATTTCATAATGATATAAATTAATTACTTTATTACCAAATTAATTACAGACCTTCAATAATTATTCTGAATATTTTTAATTTGTGAGAAATTTATTTCTATTAATATGCGATATGTATAAATTAATGGGATTAAAATAATTAGTCCAAATTTTCATTACTTTTTCGTTATCTTCTCACTTACCTATTCCAAATTTTAAATGGAAAAATATCCAAAAAAATGTAATGTAGAAACTAAATGCTCCATCACTAGCTTTGAAATTATTGCATAAAATAAGTTTTATTAAATTTAATACCTCAATAAACACAACAAGTTATGATACACTAAAATAATTCAAGCATTTAAAAGTTACTGAATGTGAAAATTGACTACTTAATTGCTGTGTTATATAAATATATTTTTAAGAATTCCATAAGTAGATATATTATTAAAATTGTTTCTTACTTTTTGAAATATTTTATGTGGCAATTATAAATATATTTTTTATGGCTATTATAAACATATTTTGAAAAAAAATATAAAGATATGCATCTTATAAAAATTATTTCACATTTTTGCGATACTTTAAATTAATTAATTATATGGATTACTAAAATGTGTACTTAGAGAAATTAGTAGGAATGATTTACGTTCAAAGGAAAAAAAATTCCCGAATAGAAATTTAATACAAAAATAATATTAAATGAAACGTAGAATTAGCGAATGTAATAAGTATCTTTCAGTAGATAAAATTTTTTAGAATTTGTGTATATTAATGATTTATTTAGTTCAAGAATAATTAGGAGATGCAGTAGCCTAAGAAGAAAGTTATATGAATTTCATGACCAACAAATTGCGAGTTTGAGTCCTGTTTGTCCTAAAATAATCACGCAGTATAATAGAGGGTGCTACATGATAAATTGAGTTAAACAACTAAATCCTTAGGAGATTTTGATTGAATGATTAATAGTTTATTAGCGTCATACTTGAAATAAACGTAAGAGTTATCAGCGACGAACCACGTTGTTCAAAGACACGGTCGACACCTGAGATGGCATACTCTTTTCTCCTGCCTTCCACATCAGACTAATATGAGCAGTTTGAATTTCAGAAAATTTAACGTGCATCAATACTTCTATACGAAGGCTCTTAAATGGAATCATATTAAGTGGAATTTATTTCTGAAAAGTTATTTTCGTCATATGACTATGGTTCAAAATTACAAGTTCCATTATAATTGCCCATTGTCTTATTCCAGCATGGAATTTATAATAATAATAATAAAAAATCTAAATATATTGAAAAAACTTCTGATTTAATGAAATGATATTTGCTTTGCATCTTTTGAGATTATCGAACAATGATTCAAAAATGTACGATTACTTTCTTTAAAATGTCCAAGTTTTGTTCCGGGGGATGATATATAGAATTTATTATTTTCCTGCAAGAACATAATTTGGAGTACTTTTAAAAATATAATTTTTAATCATATATGGTATCAAAAAAATCTTCTAATATATATAAGTACTCATAAATGCATTTAATCATATTTCTATCTATTTTTAAATATGGATAATTGATAGATTTTAAATAACAAAAATGCCGTTAAAAATTCTCAGCTGCATGCGAATACATTTGAGTTTTAAAATAATGTCTAGTCATTAACGCTTCTATTTTCATACAATGTATATTCAATTATCACACACAATGGGTTACTTCTTGAATACAAATCGTATCGAGCATGACTGTCATAACAAACAAGTACTTCAAGGTTGCCATTCGGCGGGTATTTCCATAATTTTTATTTGGTTTTCTCACTTTCCGAAAATTCAAATCGCGTTATATTTTAAGCGAACCATCTTATATTTCATCACAGTATTCTCCTCAAATTATTATTCTTCAAATTTGTGATCTGACACTGGTATCCGTCAGGAGAAAAACCCACGCCAAATGATGTCTGTAATTGGTAATTTGAATAAGAATAAACACACATAGCACTCTGATGAATAAGTCTCATAAAAGTAGGAACTACCACCCATTATTATTACCTCCTTAGCCATTACGCTTGTTGAGGCCAATTTTGTGTTTATTGCTTTAATTTTGAGGTTCCAATCATTTACTGTAAACGAAACACCATTTGAATAAGATTTACATAACATTAAACGAAACAAATGTAATCGGTAAGGGGATTTCAGTTGCTGTTACCGATATTGTTTTGCGACCTTGAGGTAAAAGCCCGCAAGTCTTTTTAACGGGCGTGTCACTACATAATGATGAGTTCGAATCTATGTCACATTGTTAAAGCAATTAGTAAAGTAACAAGGAGGAAAGAAACAGTAGGTGGAAATGATAGGTAAAAGGTTCCTTGTTCAAGCAATTGTATCATATTTATTGTTAATTTGTCACGTTAGGTCATAAAACGCCAATTTATAAAATAAATTTTGATATCGGGTTTTGACAACAATTGAATCGGTCATTTTGAAAAGGGGTCACCTCCACTTTTACAAATTCTGCAGAAGAAGCAAAAAATTACATTTTTTTTCGTAATGTTTACAAAAAACTTGAATGGGTAAGTTTCTATCATTAAATTAGATGACACATGTCTTAAATATGCCTACATAATTATTTATGGTCTTACAGGGTGACTAGTTAAAATATTTTATCTACGCTGAGATGATCAATTTTCAAAATAAACCTGGGTTTCGGAAAGATCCTGTCTGCTTTAAGTATTTTTTATTAAATCCATGATAGCAAACAAATATCACTTCCAAATCTTCAAGTCTGGGGAATCACAAAAGAATAATAGGCAAGGTAAGTGAGTGAGAAAATTAGTTGTCCTTGTGCCTTCGTCTGTTGTAATTGTGAGCCACTAATTTATTTTTTCATTGCAGAAGTCTTTGTTATTGGCTGGAGTATACTGGTATAGATTCCTGATGCCATGTCCTTGGTAGGAAAAGATGTTTTCTGAATTTATGATACATTGACAGGAGCCATCTTATCCTTGTTTCTTCTATAATAGAAATCGTTCCTTTAAGATCCTGTTCATAAAGGATTTGGTTTTAGTAACTCCTTGTTCTTCAATGGAATTAAAAGTCGTCGCTTACTGCAAAATGACATTTTTTAATGTTCTACAGAAACAGCTCTTCGAATGGCGAGAGCTTTTTCATTCAAGAAGTTTGGTCATCAAGTTTTAAAATGAGATGCATATCGATGTGACATTTCTTAGACATTTCTAAGGTAGGAAAGTTAGAAGTTGGCTTATTCGTAACAGTGAGGATGTGAGAGGTAGTTTTTGGAGATAACCCATTTGGAAATGAAAGGTGCAATAAAATCCATTTAAAAGCACTTTAATGGTGGAACCATTTCCCGTTTTAATATGAAATACAGGAGTTGATTTTAAGGGATTAAGAAACCACCGAAAAGTAAGTTTGTAAAAAACAAGAAATGACCCCTTTTCAAAATGGATGGTTCTATTGTTTCTCAGCTTTATAAATTTTTTATCTCTTAAGAATTTGTTTTTTCTTAAGTTTAATGGTGACGGATCTAAATACAATAGATTTGATTTGTTAAAATATTATTACCTTTCAATGGCTTACCTTTTTAAGGTAAATACGGAGTTTAGGTAAATACAACCTCTAGGTACTCGAGGGATACCATGGGGGCTCAATGAAAAAAGAGATTGTACAAGTTGGTGATGGGGAAGACAATAAATAGTATTTGCTGTAAATTTATTTATTAACATGGCAAAATATCGTATATTTTGTTTCTCCTACCTTCTTTTCTGTGTCTTATCTAACATTTCCGTCCTATATTTCCTTAAAATATATACGAAGCAATTATTACAATATTATAAAATTAATGAGATCCTTACAATTGTCTTTCGTAAACCCCGACCATATATCCTCGGGAACCTCTGGAAATCTTTCCCTATTTTCAACCATCATCCTTGTCAGCCAATACTTATCTTTTTCTTCCTTCTTTTACCTTTCGTCTAAATCACGTGTATACGAAAACTATTTGTATATTTATGAGTATTTGGCGCTGGTCATGAAAGGTCCTTTTGTCAATAAAGCCAACAATCAAAACATTACTCTTACATAATCGGATATGGTTTATTTTAGGATTATTGCTCCTTATCATAACAAACATTGGTTGAATTCAATCAATTCTAGTCAGTGTATAAAACTATCAAACGTCTTATCCTCCAACATTCATGAAATACCTGTGGATCTTGCTGTTTCGAATTGTTATAAAGTAATCGAGTCGATTATTGAAATATATTGTTTCACTTTTTAAATCTTTATCTAATGTTTTTACTGTGCATCATCTAGCGATATATTAAGCGTTACATTTTGTTAGAATTTAGTCTCAAACTTGAGACTTTATTCTCACTAACCCATTACTCTGCTGATATTTAATTTCCATGTATATTCACCGCTTAGTTTCATGGGTTTCTAGAGGACATCTTGCCAATTTCATATAATATATATGACATGCGGGTGTTGCATGGAATGCCTTTCACCTCCTATATTTTTTAAAAAAATATTCGCTTAGTATTAAATAAAATTATAAAATTAATATTTATTTATCTGGGTGTTTTATCTTATAATAAGAGCTACAGATGAATTTAATCTCTTCCCATTATAGATAAGTTAACATTTGCTACTTGTTATTAAAAGTAAATAGAAAAATTAATTGAATTTATTTTTAAAAATATGCTCAAGCAATTCTGTTAGTCATTATTAACTAATATGTGTCAACTTATAATCAAGACACTCTTTAAACACGTAATTGAAAGATATCGTGCATGAATTTAATTAAGTCGCAGAAAAACCAAGAAATATGACTGGTACTTCAAGTAAAATTTTTTCTTGATTGAAATAATTTCTCAACCATAAATATATCAAACTATTTATCAGTCTATTTTTCGGATTCAGAATTTTGTTCACGTAGACAGCGATCAGTAACATTGGTAATATTCTTTTCAGTAAGCTAAAGATATTTTCAAAGTATGCCGCACCGTATTAATCTTTAGCCAGCTAACCACTTTTTCTTGATTCTAGGTCTCGTTTAAAAGAAAAGAAGTTAAACCGAAAGCCAAGACAATAGCTTTACAGCAGTGCACTACTTATGTGTAAGAAAAAAACTATCTATCCTGTATGTGGCAGAAAGCTGGTTTCGATGATATTTGAGGTATTTATTGCCGGAGGTCTCTCAATTGTTCAAATGAAACCGATTAAATTTGATAATAGTTTCTTTTCAAACTGTTTATTCGCTGCTTTGTTCGCCATCTTTTTCAACGGATAAGCAGAAATAATCTAACTTTCAGTATTTAATCATAGCTTACGAACATAAAGTAATTTTATTAAGAAAAATTTGTGGTTATATGAAAAAAAACCCTTCATAAATAAGGTTATTTTTCACGCTTTTCCTTTGAAATTTTAAATAACAAGACGAGAAAGTGTTATCTTAATGATTTATAGTCTAAAAGCGTGAAAGAAGTGTGTATGTGTTTGTTGCTTGTTTATAAAAAGAGAAAGTTTTACGAAATTAAAAAAAAAATTGTAGATTCTTTTTCAATAACTCCTTTATTTATGAATAGTGAACAGGGAATCTATTCACATTGTTGATAGAAAATATGATAAATCCTTATGATTATAGATGAATTACATTGAAAAATATTTGCAGTTTGACATATCACTATAAATTTTAACATGTTTTCATAAAGCAATGAATAATATAAATTTAACATATATTTTCACGTTAAAAACTGTTTGATAAATTGCTATGAATTAAAACATTTATTTTTCATAAAGCTATAGCCAGAAATATATGGCAAATTTTTTAAAGGTTTTACTTTTTTAATTTTTGAAAAATGCGAACATTGTTCTTATAACAACTGTTGCATACATTTTATAGGTAAGACACCCTTATTGAATAGTTTTTAAGACAATTTTTAATTGATTTGTATAAAAAGAAAAATATTGTTTTAATTATTATGAGATTAGTCATTTTACTTTATTTTGTTTGGTTTAAATTATTTTGTTTCTCCGTTCCTAAAAAGAAAAATATTTTTCTATTATTTATTGAATAACTAATATATTTAACTTTATTAAGGCACACACAGGTTTGAATGTTTTAATTAAACTAAAATCATTTTATATTTTGAGTTTATGCAAATAAATGCAAATAGTCTTCACTTGTTAATTAAATACCTATTTTTCTCTGGTTTTTTTAATAAAATATACATATATTTATTAAGGATAAGATAAATGAACCCCTTTCGTTTTTGTATATCTTATTTCTATCTAATCAAAGTACATTTGAAAATCTCATTTAAAACTGAGTCAAATATTTCTGTCTGGTGACACTTTTTAAACATTTTTTTTCTCGTAACACATTCCTCTTACTGTTACTTCTAGACACACCCAAACTTTTGTGTTAATCCAATAATTAGTTTTGGACCACTCCTGACATTCGAACTTATTTTATAGACACCTTGCGTAGCAAGTTGTTGAAATAACATAATATATTGCGCGAGGAAAACTAATAATTTTATTAAATTAAATTCCCCTCTATAGCTGAAGGGTTTAAATGATCTAAATGCATTTATTTTGATATCACTTTATTAATATCCTAACAGAAATATACTTTTAATAGTTTTAATTCTGAATTTTTTTCCTGAATAATTAACCTTAAAGTTACAGTAGTTGGATGTTATGAATATTAACGATGCCTAATTTTAATAAATATAAGAAATGGTGATGTATCTTAAAGATATTTAAGTTGAGAATATCTTCAGATGAGATTATAACTGATCATTGTAACTGATAAAATTGCGAAAAGTTCATTTAAGGAAAAATACTCGTAGATCAAAGCACTGCTTTACACAAATCTAAATTTGATTAAATAGCCTGATTTTGTCTCAATATATTTTTAAATTTTTCCATAAAGAAATGAGACAATTTGTAAATAAACCAAATTGTTTTTGACCAAATAGAAGCAAAATAATCATTTAGTTATTTTCCTCTTTAATATCCTCTTTATATATATATATATTCTTCATTTTTTGGTGTTTCCATATTCAAATGTTATTAATTTTTATAAATTCAACTATTAGAACATTGCTGGAAATCTTCTATCAATTCCTTCAGGATGCGTGTCGCTTTCTCTTTCACAGCTTCAACAGACTCAAACTGTTTCATTGCATGTTATTGTTCCATTTAATGTAGATTTCACCTTTGGTAATAGTCTGGTTTGGTTTTGTTAATGTCGTATTGAAACAACACGAGGGCTATTGGAGATGGACCTTGTAATTTTGAAAATCGGTCAATTGACGAGGACGACACCTGAGCTGGCGCCTATTTTTCCTAGCTTCCACACCCCGCCAACTGGAAGACTTTAGGCTCCGACAGATTCAACGTGCATCAGCCGCGTAGCCGTGTTGTTTTTCTGTTTCGTTACACCTAACAAAATCAACAATGTTTGCTACTGTGTCTTCATGATTAGACGATCTTACAGATATATTGAAAGAATTTATTGCTAAATTTATTGAATTTATTCCTAATTTTTTCCATTCTCTAATTCAAAAGTGCAGAGTTCATTCCTATTTCCTGATCCAATTCTAAATTATCCTTTTATTTATTAGATCATATTCTCATAAAATCTGTTGAATCAGTTTTCTCATAGTCGTAAATCTATCAGACATAATTCCTTGAGACTGATAGTTACCACGGGATATACCACATGAGTACCACGAGAATTAGAATTATCAGTAGAAAATACCCATTATAAATTGACCTGCACTTTAAAAATGCTACGTTCTTCTGTTCTTGTTTAATGCAATAGAAAAGCGGGTCTGCGTCTCCAGCCTTATAGATATTATTTTGTCTCTTTCTCAGCGAAGAGAAGTGAATAAAACATGAAATTTGTAATTCGCATCCTTATTTAACTCTTTCTTTCTCTCTCTCTCTCTCTCTCTCTCTCTCTCTCTCCACACACACACACACACACACACACACACACACACACACACACACACACACACACACACACACACACACACACACACACACACACACACACACACACACACACACACACACACACACACACACACACACACTTTCTTTTTATTTAAATTTCTACGACAAAGCTTTTCTACCATCTTTAAGAATACCGATATTTCTCTTTGAAGTGGCATGTATTATTGACATCGCGAATCATTTTTTACTGCCAACTAAATTAATTTTATTTCTTATTAATTTTTCTTAAAATTTTATTTTTGTTATCTTCCGTTTTCTGTTCTGGTATGAAAGCAGTCTGCGCGATCTAACGCCCTTTTTCTCTTTTCTCTGCTATCACTTGCAATCTGAGCCGCCAACACGAGTGCTATCTTCCGTCATGGCTTGGAAATATAACGTAAAATCTCCAAGATGATTAAATGAATTCAACCATTATTGCCCTTTACAACCGTATTTTTTTGCTACATTTAAACATCAGATATAACATCCTCGCCAAAGGATGTGACAACAATAACCAAATTAAATATATATTTATCTCTTAGTTTCAAATTTGATTCAGTTTCAACTTTTTTACTTAGTTCTATAAATGTTTTTTGTTTATTGTTTTTGGATTTTAATTGTTCTCTTCCTTTTGTGTTGTTTAATGATAAATTATTTGTTTTATCTTACACACACACACACACACACACACACACACACACACACACACACACACACACACACACACACACACACACACACACACACACACACACACACACACACACACACACACACACATATATATATATAACACATCTATCAATAACTCCCGAGTCCAAAATTGAAAACAACATTTTTTTTTTAAAATTTTTTTTATCATCAAATAACACCTTTGTTAATCACTTTAGGGTGATACAATCGTTCAACCTTTTCAATTCTTTTTTTTTTTTTTTTTTTCTAAGAAATCTTTTTTTGTTGCGGTGATAAACAGCTTTCTGAATCATCGACTCGTTGCTGTTTTTTGTTCCATCAACAATCGCGGCATCCTCTTGGAAAAACCTTTTCACTTCACTTCAAAAAACCTTTTCCTGGTCCGATCGACTTAAAATTTTGACACGTTTCAGACAAGGTTGGTACTCTAGAAAGACCTGGTTACTGGTTTCACTACAGGCAATCTCTGGGTTAGTCTTTGGAGTTATTGATCGATGTGTTATATATATATATATATACACGTATGTGTGTATATATTTACAAGTGTAAATTTTAGAGAGGAATCAAATTGAAAATGTGATTACATTGAAAACATTGGGGAATTTTTTTTTCTCGTGCATCATTTGACATTTTATTGTTACATGAAAAAAATATTAGGTTCCAATAAGCTTCGAGTTAAACGTTTTTCACTGTATATATATATATATATATATATATATATATATATATATATTCACTAATTTCAGTTTTCAAAATACAGATGGAAAATGACTCATTCATGCACACATATTGATACCTCCTATGCTCTGAAGATTTCATACTCTGTATTTCTTGATCTACATTTTGATTACGTCAATGGCACAGAAATTTAGACGTCAAATCCAACGCCGACAATTTTTGAAATATAGGTTGACATGTCCAGCGCTTACTCGTCTTTTACTAAAGATTTTTCAGATTATCCAATACGATCAATATCCAACCGTTACAATTGTCTTCCTTCAACGTCAGTTCATCTTAAATTGTTTCACCATTTGGAAGGGATTACTTATGCCATCCAGAGGTCAAATAATCCTCAGGCGCTTTTTAAAGTCTACCGTGTAATTTGAACATTTTGGGCGAACTTATAACTAGTCTAACACATCGCCCTGTAACACATGTTCTTCCTTTTTTTTTCTTCCGGACTTACGCAAGTGCTTAATTTTTATAATCAATATTATTGTTCCTTTAGGCCAGTTGGTACTTGTTTCTAATGTTTCGTAAGCGCAATAATGAGCTGGATTTTATAAGAAAATTTCACATCAAGCTGTATTGATTGGTTCGATAAAATTTTTTAAAGTAACACGACAGAATTCCATTTCCTTTGTATAGTTGCAGATGTTACAGTTTTTAAACGCTTTTATTTCACCATAATTGTTTTTTATCATCGGTGGAAGTATGTCGATATGATGAATGACGCTATTCCCCTGAAATGGCTTGGGAACTCAGAATTTTTTGTTAGCATTTGTGTAACCATATGTCTTCTATAGAGATCTTTCATGAAGACCATAAATCAAATGCACTTACAACGAATGCGTAGGTTGCTCTAATTAAAGTTTTTTTTTGACTGAGTAATCATATTTTGTTACATAAAATGTTATTGTTTTAAACATACATAGTACGATCCTACTGCATGTTTAAAATAATTTCAATATAATAAAATATTATTACAGCAAATTACGAAATTTGATTATGAGCTATGTATAACTAGATTTAATTAATCAAATCATCACATTCACAAATAGATTTATTTTGCTTTTTAAGAACATTGTGATACTCATTATCCTGTAAATTATATCAGGAAGTATTTAATGATGTTGGAATTAAAAGTAGAAATATATTATACTAGAATTGGAAATTTTAAGATGTATATATATATATATATATATATATAATTGAGATCACGATTGCTTTGCTACAGTATTGACATTAGAAATGAGGTTTGTTTTACTATTAGTTAGTCTAAGATCTTTCATACAAAATATACCAATAAAGATATAGCGGAACTGAGGCACGTTATATCTGTAGAGGCTCTCTGTTCTAGTGTTGGTGTTTTGGGGAAGTTTGGAGAGGGGGCGCTGGTGTTCAGGGGTCGTCCTCTTCACTTGACCAAGGCTGAAAATTTTGAGGTCAATTTCCAATATCACTCGTTTTCCTTTTAATTTCGACGTTAATAAACAATTAATCAATTCATACCAAATAATGGAAATTCTACATATTTAATATAAAAGAAGTGCTCAACATTATGTGTGTCTTATGGAAATTTGGAATATAAAAAAACTAACTAAAGTTGTTATCACTGTTATGTGGCTAAGATTGAAATTGTGAGTTTAGTAGCTGAGAACCTATAGCATTCAATGCTAATAGCATAAATATAAAAACTTTCTATAAAAGTTATTTGAAGTCGCTCTTAATATCTCGTGAAACTATGACTAGGTATTATTTTCTGATTAATATAAGGCTCTACCATTGCACAATCATTTGAATATAGACATTTATAAAAGGTTTGCTGATAATTGAATACACTTTTCAAATCTCCACGTTTTATTTTGTGATGTAATTTAAATTATTAAAAAAGTAATCTTTTTGAAAAAAAAAAAATCCGAAATTAAAATTCATACAAACAACAAATGGTAATAAATTCTAGTGTTTTACTGTATTTGCATGAGCAATAAATCTTAAAATCTTAAAATCGAGGTTTATATTTGTTATACTTTACAGGCATTTTTTTTACTTATAAAAGACACGCCTAATAGTTTACCCCAATACAAAAATTAATTTTAACTATTTAAAAAATATTGCTCCAAATTAAACTACTCCAAATTAGGAAACTTGATGAACGACTTTTTAATGAAATTAGCAATGGTAATTGTTTTAATTCAATTTAAATGCATTATATTTTTTAGTCGAGCTACGGTGTAGACATGATATAAAAAGGAATAAAATGATAATGAAAAACGGAGTATTTTTTGAACCTCAGTCAACTAACAAATAGACTATTTTCTAAAAATATAAAAATATTCTGTCTTCATGCGTGTTCTTGATGATTAATTTAACAGTAATAAATAGATTTTAGATTGCAAACGATCTACCATTTAAGAATATAAATTCGATAAATTTATTCAATGTTCGGGACATTCCTCGAAATTCGGAAAACTTTGCTCTTTTGTGATTGAAAACCATCTCTTCATTTTAAAACGTACAAAATCTTTAAGACAGTTTAATATACTGTAGATTAAAAATTATATAGAATTTTTTTTTAAATGTCTTCTAAGTGCTGCAAACCTTTTTTTCTTGAAAAGAATTTCAAATTATTTCCGAACGATTATAAAAGTTACCTTATATTTTTACGTGGACAAAATAAAAACTTATATAAATATATATTTAAAATTTTTGAGAATTTTAAAAACATTCTTTCAATATTATAATATGCAATTATAATTCAGAGTTTTGTTATAATTTTATTAAATTAATATAATTGATATAATTTTAATATTATTAGTTAGCTTAAGCAAAAAACATTTATATTGTTAAATAATTAAAATTAATTAGTTTCTAAAATTTGCATATTTAAATGTCTAATTATAAAATTAAATACCTGAAATTACAAACTGCCCTTGAATAATTTTTTGACTTAACTTTTTTTCCAGAAATATAATTTTTTATACAAATTTAAATTTATAGAATCAAGAGCCTAGTGTTTGAGTTTGTTTGCTAACTGTTATTACCCTTAAATACATATTTTTACAAAAGTTCTATACTATAATGTTTTTAAAAATCAAAAAGCAAAGATATTTATTTAACATAAAACTATTAATTACATGCTCTCTCTACTTCAATCAAATTTAAGACAATATTATATTACTACTAATTTTTTAAACTATGACAATATTATA
>BMAW01015162.1:104301-135901 GCA_019974015.1 Nephila pilipes | reverse complement strand
GACAATATTATATTACTACTAATTTTTTAAACTATGACAATATTATATTACTACCAATTTTATTTAGATTATTAGGACTTGACCGATAACAAATTTTTCAATTAATAAAGTGAAAATTCAACATTTAATAGATTCTTCAGTGTTGTATATTACTTAGTAAAGAAATTTTATAATAGTCTCACATATGAGAACATAATCTTTTCTACTTTAGAAGCAGCTGTTCAATTTTATTCCACTTAAAAAGTAATTTTTCACACAAGAAAATATACATTTAATTCATAAAATTAAAATATTGTTATAAAATAAAGAAAGCAATTTCGTTGAAGTATTATTAAGCTTTGGATACATATTTGAATTTTTCCCTATGAATTAACTGTATTTATTATTATATTTTGTGGCTTCATTAGATATGTTTGATTTATTTCTTATGTTTTTAAAAAGGAAAAATATTGAAGACAAAATGAAATCGTCTGTAATTTATTACTAAATATTAAAATTTAAAAAAAAGTTTTTTATGTCAGTTAACATCTGATTCTGGGCGGTTTATTTTATTAGCATTCGTTTTGAAATATAAATTATATTGAAACAATCAAAATTTTACTACTATTTTAAAGGAACAATAAATCACGAACAAAATATTGTTCTTGTTGTTATAAATGCTGTATGTAGTTATTTTCATTTCGATGTCGGAAAGGCAATTACTACATTGATCGTTAATGTTTGTGGAGCAGTTAAGAATAACACGTTTTTCTTGCATCTTACAATCTAAAGTCATAAATAATTCAAAGTACGAAAGTTCAAAGTAATAAAGTTTGATTGCTTTTTCCCCTTTGAATTTATTAGAAATGTATTTAACACTTGGTGATGTTTTAATTAGAATTAAACAAGATCTAAAAAGAAGCTAATTATGAACATTGTCGTAGCATTATGATGCAATTATTTCATGATAAATGGTTTCAATAATATAAAATACTAACATTTCACACATTACGTATTTTTTTCAAACTGAAAGCGTATGTAGTTAATAGGAATAATATGCATCTGTAATTTGAATTCATTGAACTAATATTGCAATTTTATTTACTAATTTATAAATATATTAATGCTGTTTTGCAATAATTGCATTAATAAACGTTCATTATCATGCTTTTTGTTATCTTTATAATCATTATTGAATTCGAACCAAGTCTGCTTTTTCTTGTGAGATATTTAAAAAAAAATACTTGCTATTAATTTATTAATATCATTGATATTTTAGAGTGATTAGATGATTTTTAATAAATTTTCTAGGTATTGTTTTAGTTTGATTTACTCATTTGTTATATATTTTTCACAATAGCTATAAGCATTATTTAATTTCAGTTATCAATCACATGCACAAATAATTCTCGAAAGTATTTTTATGTTTCTGGTTCATTAATATAATGCGCAGTAAAACCTTGTTCAATCAGATTAATTGGGATCAAAGTTTGTTCGCGATATCAAAAATATGGGAAAAACCGGAAAATTAGGAAAAGACAAAATAAAATAAATCATACTTTCAGAAAATCATCTTTATATTGAACAAACCGAGTATGAATCATATTTACAGCGTTTAATCTGTTAAGATTAAAATGCTTTTAAAAGTGTTTATTCCAGTTTCCATTTAGAGCAGGGATCGCCAAAGTGGTCGATATAGACCCCTGGGGGTGAATATAGTATAATTAGGGGTTGATACGATCTTGGGGTAGATTAGGGGTCGATGAATGAATACCAATGCAATTCAATCGTATATTTATTGACAGCAACGCAGTATGTAGAATTTTCATTCGGAATGCCATTTGTAATTACAATATGGTCAGTAAAGTTTTTATAATAGATTACAGCTTATTTAATTTCCCATTCCTGCATATTTTTTAAAATAATTATTTATCTTTTTCTATCTTTTAAAGTATGCGTGTTTCGTGATGAGTTCTTTTTCTCAGACTTGTGAGAAATGATTCTTGCTCCGTTTTGCTACAAGATGACCCAAATTAGAGCACAATCTCTTAAATCACTACTGTTTGATAAGCTTTGCAAGGAAAATGATGAACTATCAAACCAATTATTATTATACACTGAAATATGATATTTGTCAATAGGGGAATGTGTACAAAAACTTGTTAGATTGTTTTTAGACAGTTACAGAATTTCTTACTGAAATTAATCCAGTCTTTAGTGAGGAATTGTAATAAAAATAAAAAAAATATTTCTTATTTGGTCGATGTATTTGCAAAGTTCAATGATATTCAAACACATCACCAAGGAAAATATATTACATTAATTTAAGCACGAACAATTAATTTAAGCTTTCAAGTTAAATTAAACTTGTTTTAGTCTTAATTGTTACATAAAGATTTTCAATATTTTTGAAATTTACGACAATTAGATATAACTGACGCAGAATTGGAAATACATACAAATCATCTCCAAAAATTAAGTGATGATTTTAAATTATGCTTTGGAGATATTAAAAATATAGATATCCTAGAACTGACTATCGCGACACTTTCTGCTCATGTAGAAAATAACGACAGTCATTTGCAAGACGAAGTTATTGAATTATTATTTGACCTTGAAGCAAAGATGATTTTTAATAATTTAACAGTGAGTAAATTTTTCATGAATATAAATATTACGCAAAAATATCCAAAACTAGTTATATGACATTTCCCTTTTAATTGCATTCCCAAGCTCATATATGGTAGAATCTTTATCAGTCATGTTAATTCTATTTTAACAAAGAAGAGAAATAAATGGAATATGGAGCTCCGAGGCGAAGCAAGACTGAAATGAACAAATATCGAACCAAATATTGCTAATCTATCCAAGAGTCTAATAAGGTACATCCTTCTTATTGATTTATGTAAAAATTTGATTGTGTCAAAAACAAAAGGGAAGAAAAAACTTAACTATATCGTAAATGATTTTAATTTATTTGAAAAACAGGTAATTTTTCTTCTTTTTTTTTAAAAAAATTATTTTTATAGAGGAGGTCGATAAGAGAATTATAAAATTTTTGAGGGCCGATGATATTGACTTTGCACATACTATTTGTATAAAGTTCCCTTTCTTCCTCCACTTTTCTTTCATACACTTACAGCTGTTAGACGATTCCAGTAAAGAAAATAATTTTTTAAAATATGTAAATGAAACAATTAAGTATTCTTATGGAAATTTGCAGATCGCTATTCAGCTTTTTAAAAAATTCTTCGTGAAGACCGTTCTGGGTTATTCGAAGATCAAAGTTAAAGGAACTTACCGTAGTTCTAGTGCCCATTTAAAAAGGTAGAACAATAACTTTTATTCCAGATTACTGTGTTAGAAACCTTTTTAAAAATGTTTAATAATTGTTTAAAATAAAGGGTTTGAAAAATTAAGTGTTTATTCATGTAACAAATATTATATTTCAAAAAATATTAAAAACCTCACATTTAAAGGCAATCTCAATTCGAAAACCCTGAGCTGAGTGAGTTTTGTTTTATGACCAGTTAATTGTATTTTTTGCATTTAAAATTATTCTCATTTTTAAAACACATTTAAAGTCGTGCTTTGAGCAGTATCCAACGAAAATCATTCTTCTTAGCGGGCAGCTCTTTCTCCAAACCTAGCAAACATCAATCGTTTTTCTGTTTCCAAAAACATCAAAAAAAATCTTTCACTTTTTTTTTTAAATTAGAAAACCAATCATATTTTATAAATTTGGAATGCGATCATGTCAGATTCTACACATTTTTGTTATCAGTTAGCAAATAGGGACCACCCAGGTAATGATGAACATTTCCTTCAACTCGGCTTGACTTCTTTCGCACCGGCGTGCTAAATGAGTTATAATGCTCTCACAGTTTATGGGTTGCAAGGTAGACTTCCTGAATGGGTGATGTAATAAAACGATTGATTCGCTAAATGAGGTGCTAATGAGCTACTTTCAGTTTAGGAAGTTATTTTTACCTGGTACCGTTCAGCGGTCTTCATTCGAGAGTGGTTCAAAAAGTACCTGATTTATCAGTGGATTAACACACTATGCATTATCCACTGATCGTTTTCTCTTTTTCTAAAAAGTCCTTGTGTATGATGCCCGTCGTTCCCTTAACTTTTCCCGCTGATGAAACCATTTTCATTTTCTCTGGAGCTGCTTCATCGGAAGCAACCTATTATTTTAATTCTCCCTTGGTATCCGCCGTATAATGATGAATCCAGGTCTTGCCGACGGTGACAATTGTACGAGGCAAAAATCAAATTTTGATTAGAGAGCAAAAAGACGAGAATTCAAAACTAGCCTATGAATCAGCGTTAAAATTGATTTGTTGTTATTTATGTTAACACTAACACAATTGCAGCTTACAATGGTACCAACAATTTGCCTTAGCTAAGTCATCTGTCGTTTGCATAGGTAGTTTATCAACCGCCTTAATACTTTAGAAAGAAAGAGAGAGAGAGAGAGAGAGAGAGAGAGAGAGAGAGAGAGAGAGTTATATTTTACCGAATTGAGAGAGAGTTTTACTATCTTGTACGTGAATCAATTTTATTACGTCCGATGAAGAGTTTTCAGGTACGTTTCTGAGCCAAGTTTGCAACATAAGACAATTCGCTATTTTCTCTTCAGTAAACTTGGGGACTTTTGGTTATTAGAATTGCATACAATTACAACTTCTTGATAGTCAAATGAAACTTGTTTATGTAAATTGCATAAAGAAAAAAAGTGTGAAGAATTGAACTTGAGATACTAGTATGTAAGCGAATCAGAATTAAAAGGAAAGAGAGGGGGGATAGAGCTGATAGATGTTCAGGATTAAAGCGAATCATCAGAATTAATTGTTGATGTTGAAAGTAGCTGGAAATGACTCCTGATCAGGTAAATAAGATTCGAATTTGTTATAATCGATAAGTGCTTTAATCAGAATGGGTAATTTGCTTAGTTAAGACTTAGTTATTCGAACATAAACGAGATTAGTTGAGTTAAGAGGGATTCTAGAAAAAACAATCTTGCATTCCTTTGATGAATAGTAAAGAGTGTTGTCCTCATATGTATCTTCAATTTGAGTTTTGATTTTGTTGACTATTTAATTAGACTTTAAGATGACAGCCGATTTAAATAACATGGGAAGGTCATCACATGTTTGATTAGTTTTAATGTAAATTCATTTTCGAAAAAGAAGTTAGAAATAAACATAAATAAACGATTTTAACAAGAATCAATACAAGCGAAAACTAGTCCTGTTATTTACATAACGATCTAATGCAACTTGACAGCATGTGAATGGCGTGGAATTTAATTTAAGTAATTTTGAAATGAAATAAAGTTTATGTAAAACATTAAGCATTATCTTAATATTTTAAATGTTAAGGACAAAGGGAAAAAAAATAACACACTACCCAAAAATAAAATGAAGTTAACTATATTTTTTTAAAAAAAATACAATATTTATATAAATTACCTTATTTCTTGAGACTAGTTTTAATATAGTAGTGAATTGCGCTCTAAAGGAGCTATTTGCTGCTTCTAGGTGAAATGTATAAAGTCAAACATATTTCTTATAAAACTTTTTCGAAAATATTTTTAAATATTCTACGAATATGTTCTCAAGGAAAGGAAACGTATAATATTTCTTTTGAAGTACGTAAACATGTATTATATTTGGATTCATATACAAGCTACAGAGAAAAAAATAGTTGTCTACATATTTTCAACGAAATTTTTAATAAATGCTTTCTTCAATACTATGGCAGTTGTAATACTATGTTATTACTCTTTGATATGAAATTGCTTTTCTAATATTGCATGAAACATTCCTATTTTTCATCAATTTAAATGCACCCATGTTTTTTTCTTCCCTTAATAGAAGTTTGAGATTCTATGAAAATTAATCAGATAAATGGTGTGTGAGGATTTGGGTATTTTTTGTTGAATATATGAATGAAAACTTTTGTATCTTAATAAAATAACGCAAAAATAAAAATAACATTTTAAATAAATAAAAAAATTCTGAGGAATGATTTTATATAAAATTACTGACAATGGAAGAGAATAGAAAAATATGTTATTCGTATTCAGTTTTTAATAAAACTTTTCCAAAATTAATTTTTTTATAAATAGTTTGGATTTATGAGATAAATACACAATATTTGGAAAATTTGCACACAAAAAATTAAAGTGAATAAATTAGCATACCTGAACATGTTTCAAATAGTAATACACATCTGCATTTTTATGTGTATGTTATGTTCAAATATTTATTGATATAATAAGTAACCGTAACTTAATTGAATAATAGAAATGACATAAATCCATTCCTCATTAGAAGCATCCAGCATAGCTTAACAACAATAGTAGAATATATTTCAGGCACTATCAATCTAATGAACAGAATCATTATTGATCGAAATAAAAAAGAGAATACGATGATCCCTGTGCTCTACATTTGAGACGGCCCCTGATCTTTGCTCTCAGATTTTAAGACCCCGTTTCCTTGCAATCAGATTTCAGTTACCAACTGAACTAACTCCCAGAAATCAGGCAGGAGTTGGAAGTTGAAAACAATTAATACAACTGGATGACTCTTGCTGCCACATTGTGTCTGTTAATAGATTTTGAAGACAATTAGTGAGCCTTGGAGGGTCAGTACAGCATGGGTTTGGCCCGAGGGCACTAGAATTTTTTTTGCATATTTTGCATTCTCCCCAACAAATAAGCAGGGAATGCGATTTTTGGCATATTTCTCTACATTAATTCCTTCGCTTCTTCAGAAAGTACGTCTTAATTGCATTTACTTAACTTCAAACGTATTGTTTAATAAAGGTGGTCAGTTAAAATTCTGATGCAACAGTTTTTTCCATTTATTTATTACGAAGCTAAGCCATATATGGAATTTAGAATGAATGCTTATCATGTGATAAAGCATAATTTTCCTTTTTGCTTTGCATTTTGGATTAATAAAAAAACTTTCATTCAATGTTAAGAATTCTTGAAAATTTTCAGCAAAATTACATTTGGGATTAAAGCATGTCGGTATTTTTCCAAGGCTATTAATTATCGCAATACTTTTATATACTGATTTATCTTTAAACTGGAATGCATTTAAATTGAATCCTATAGAATATATACCTTAATATTATAATATTCCATTACTTTATTTCGAAAAAAAAAATAAATTTATAAAGCTGTTTTCTAAATTATCATTTTATTCTCACTTACTCTATATGCTAAAATTATTTCCGTGGGAAAAATATAAAATTCTGTATTAATATCTTAATTAAGAATATAGATGTTGTTCTAAAGCAAATATTTCTTGTATTACTGTCCATGGAATTTGTACGAAAGTGGTTACTATTTTTGAAATTAAAAAAATAAATAGTATTTTAGACACACACATGTACCGTTATAGAACATTTCAAGATGTGCTTAACCTGTTTTCCGAATTTTCAGGCAAGGTTCTTAGACATTGTTCTTTATGAATAATTTTGAGTTAAAAGTACTTTTCTTAATTGTAAATTTTCAAAGTTGTTTATATATCTCATTAGAATCAATCGTGAGCTCCCTGAGGGTATCCGCTCCTTGTATACCTTTATTGAATGGAGAATCATTAAATCAGGGTATTTTTTTCTAATATTATAGACTTTATTTAAATCAATATAGCACACATACAAAGAATAGAGTCCCTCTCTCAAATTTTCATTCGTATTCTGTCATTGTTAATTATGAATTCAAAATAATGTCTTCGAAATTTGATAAGAATGCAATATCAGTAGCTTACAAAATAAATGCTTAAAATAATTCCTTAAGAAGTGAATAAAGAAAAAAAATTATACTTTAAAATATATTTTAACATATTAGTTCCTTCTTAAATTTGAGACAAATGGAGTTGCTAATTGATATAGATCATAATAAAACCAGTTTCTAATATATGTTATCTTTACTTTATGCACAAAATAAATTAGCATCGAAATGCAAATCGTATATATTCACACAATGTGGATTTTAGGTTAGTTTCATTAATGCTTAGTTTGATACATATGATTAATGTGTCGAATACTGAGTTACAACATTTTAAGGTTAATGATATTTGAACAATAAATGCAGCTGTGTCACGGCCAAACTTTATCTGATGGAATAAGTATCATTTTTGAATTGAAATAAAACTAAATATGGTTATAAGAATCTAAAGATTTCCGGAAAAGGAAAATCGGTAATGACCTATCGTGAAAATATGTCATAAGCCTTTGAATTCACACTGCTATCTATTTTGCGTATTTCTTAAAGATTACTTGATTAATCATAATAACATTTTAAATTTATTAGGGAAGTCTTACATGCTGTTTCCAAATAGTGTGTCGTTTTAAGTCATTAAGACAATACTCATATTTTGTTTAAAAAATACTGAATGTCAACTCTTTGAAGAAGTCTTAAGAACGCTTACGTTTCACGAAATTCTGTTAAACTAGTGGCATGAATTTGATAAAATTTGATGAATGACCTTGTTGAAGATAATTATTGGAGATAAATTGTCTATATGCGTATGTGAAAATATGAGTCTTATTAAATTTTAAAAAATTGAGTTTAGAATTAAACCTTAAAGTACTAAAATTTTTTTACAACTCGTCACACAACATACTGTTGCTAAATTCTTTACCCACGTTTTTTAAAATTTCTTTTGATTTTTATTAATTTATTTTGCAGAATTTTTTTTACCAATAGAAACTTTTTCAATTTTTTTAAAAACTTTCTTCTTGAACAATCTCGATTCGTTTTGACAGTAGCTCAAAATAAACTATACCGTAACATTCATCCAGTTCAAATTGAAGTACTTAAATCAGTCATAACCGTGGCCAAACGAAATCCATGTGTTACTTCCTTCCTGAAATCGAAATAGATAATATAAATCATTATGACATCTTAAAAAAGTTGCTCATTGATTCGACATTTCAATGACAATTTTCTAGAGCAATTTTTTACAGAATTTTTCCTGTCTTTTCAAGCAGAAAGCTTTCGACTATTTTTTCTGACCTTCGAAATCATAGCCAAAAGGACATGACCTGTTGCGTCCTTTCTCATAATTAGAAGGAAAGTAAGGTAAACCAATTTTTAGTCCCAACCAATTGCCGACACCCTGTCCCACCCAGATGAAAAACAGCACTCTTTTATGTCCTCATCCAGGTAATTCAGTCCCGAAACCATCAATTTTCTACATGTCATTCCGTATCGAATTACCCTGACACTGTCCGTGGAACTGATGAGCCATACAACTTTTAAGAATTATTGAGAGGTAAGAAATCAATAAGTTTAAGAGTCCCATATTGACAGACTGACCCGGTAAACACACCTGTAACAATGCATCGAGATTACATCAGGTGAAAGAATAAGCTAAATAAAAAACTTTGAAATATGCTCTTATTAAGTCAGTCACGGGCAACTGTTGATTAACAGACTTTGCCACCCTAGCCTTAAGGTAAAATCGTCCACTGGAGGTAAAAGAACAATCCTTCACTTTCTTTGGTGTGGGCTATTTTCTTGGCCTTATTTCTCTAGATTATCATTCTTTAAATTCGAAAGGGCGATCGATTATTAGATAATATTAAATTGTAATTTTCGAAACAGATGTATTTGTCTCCATTTGTAATATTGAAAGATTTATTATTATTATGATATAAGCTGAAATGTCAAATCATTGAAAGGCATTCTGCTATTATTGATTGTTGAATCGTAAAATTTCTTCATTACAAAAAATACCTATCCATATACTAATAGTTAAATAATTATTTTTCAAAACATTATGAATGTATATTAAGGTTATCAGATGCATCTATTTAATTTTTCAAAGAAACATCAGTGAATCTTTATTTTCTTCTTTGAAAGAAAACTAGTTTAATAGCACATAGCAATTTTTATATTGAACGATTTAAAAACAATCCCGATTGGTTGTGCAAACTCATTAAAAATTATATTTAAAAAAAGATATCTTGATTTATTACGTTTAAAAATGTGTTATAAACAAAATTTCGGTACAGGTAGCGTTACAAGTTTATTAAATAACTACTATTTTTATTACAAATAATGATGGTTCATAATTTACTTGTAATGAATTTAAAAAAAAACTAAAATTAATTGCTGATTAAAATTCTTAGCCAATAATTGAGAACTCAATGTCATGGGAGCCACATTTTAAAACTTATAAAAAATTGAAAATGGAGCATTAATCTTGTTTTTATGGAACATACAATCTGAGTACTCTCACATTGTATGTGTCTTTCCTTTTGCATTTTTTTTCAAAATTATTTTTCCATAATTTTGAAAAAAAAAGCAAAAGGATAGACTTTTAAAATTAGTTATTTTCTTAAAATTTGGTTAAATATGTTTGTCATAATGCACTTAGAAGCAACACTAGGGATATTGATGACGTAATTTTGAGCCTCGGTCAAGTGACGAGGACGACACTTGAGCTGACGCATCCCTCTCCAAACTTCCACACCATACGGATGGCACGGCTTGGAACCTCGATAGCTTTAATGCACATCATCCCCGCTGCACTTCGGGTTTTTAGAGGCACCAGAGCTTTAACCCACGACTCGACAGAAACAACATCGGCCGCGAGTTCGCGACCATGACCACTAGGTTACCGTAGTATTATCTTGCTGGATATAAAATGTAAGATAAAAAATTTATTATTTATATTTTTGTGCTCATACTTTACAATTTTTTTTAAAAAAATATTTTAACTTTATTGCAAAAATTTGTTCAACGTTTTAAACTTAACGCTTTGTCTTCCTAATTGTAAAAAAACGTATCAAGATGAGCAAAATATACTGATTTACAATGAGAAGAAAAAGTATATTACAACGTGAAATTTTTAGATTCGAAAGGTACTACCCTCTTCATTGGATAGTATAAATCCACGTAAAATTAAATGTTACTATAAGCATTCTTATAAAAAGACATTATGTGTTAAATTGAATTAAATGTTTTAGTGTAACACATACACAGTTATAACATAAGAAAATGAAAGTTGTTATAAAATAGAATATAAACCAGTAATGGAATCAAAATCACTTAAGACTTTCATTCAATCAAAGAAAACCAGTTATTTTTACCAGCATTTATTTAACGAATTCAGAACATATTCACGTTTTGCAATTGATGTGAAATATATCTTCTTATTCTTCATTCGAGAGCATTCAATGTGACTGCAATGACTAATTACGTCTCAACTAATAAATAAACAAATAAATCTTTGTGGTTAAATGCTTCTCAAACCCGTTTTGCTTAATCTATTCTAAACGGCATATTCTGAAGCACAACAAAGACAGATGCGTTTGACAATTTTGAATCGCTATGTGTTTCGCTGCTCTCATTAAGTCTAGTATTGACATTGATAAATGTTGACGAGACGATACAGCCTTCGGGCAAAGCGATGTCAATGTTGAAAGACTTTAATTCGTATGTTCTTTAACACGCTATTGAATAGACCGTGTGATTACGATACACAGTTTTCTGGACATCAAACTCTAATATCTTTCTGCGGGCTATGGGTAATACCTATTATTACAACATGATAACTGTTTGTCACTGTTTTTTGGCAATCTATTGAAGGAAGCAAGAACTATAAGATTTTATTTTTCGTAAAAGATTTTATTCGTGAATAAATGATAACTGTGAAACCCATTGACTTGGAGAAGAATTTTGAATTTGAAGGAATTTTAGAATCTGACACAAGGTTGCAAGGAGCTGAATATTAATGTCAACACTTTTTTTGATTTCATGGTCAATGTAATCCGTATTCAGAAATAAAATTGTGTCACTGTACGAGAACACGAGTTATTAATTGATTAATTAGTTAAGTTTTCTCTAAAACTTTATTAGTAAAATTTAAATTGTTATGCAATTGTTCGACCATTACTTTTAATTTCTGCATAACATATTTTCAATTTACATTTTGAATGAATGATGCTTGAATATTTTAATTAGCAGAGTAAAGTAAAGTTTTTTTTTATGTTAAAAGCATATTAATTTTATTTTAAGTAGTATTTCTTGATAAAATTTATTTTTAATGCAAATTAATAATGTTAACTTTTTAAAAACTTTGCGCCTGTGATGTTTATCACTATTTCTGTTTTAAAAATAAATTTTCACTTTCTTTGAATTTAATGCGCTATTTTTGATAAAAAATTTGTTTGAGACCTTTATTAATATGTTTCCTTTATTTTGATATTAAAAATATACATGAAAATCCCCATTTCATTTTGAAATATGTTTCTTTTTTTTTGTTAAGGAGACAATATGTCAAATATGCATCATAAAAGTTTCAGTAATTTTTATTTACAACAAAAAATTAATTTCTCATTTTGTTGAAATAATGATCATGGATGTCATGTTTTCAATTTCTTATATTCGCTTGTGTTTATCATATTTAAAACAAATAGGCATTTTAACTGATTTCACTCAGATTCCATGAACCCTTATCTCGAAAAAGACCAGTATAGCACAGGTGTTCCTTGAAAATCTAAATTTCTAGGGATTAGTTCGCGTGTTTGTATGGAAAAAACTTACATTCTCATTTTTACATTATAAATAATAAGATAACTATATCTTGTGTTTCTTATTCTAATAAGTAAAATAGTAATAACTGTAATTGTTATCAAGTATACCGCCCTGTTTTTCTCAACATTCTAAGTTTAAGTAAAAAAAATAATCATCTTATTCAAAATGAGAAAAAAAATATTCAATATTTCAAGATGATATTTAAGAAGTCTTCACAGAGATATATTTTAAATGAATAAAATTTTTCATAAATTTTCTTTTACACAAAGTTAATTTTTATGAACTATTATAATCGAAGATATTGATTAATTTTGTATTATTATATTATATATATACATATTTAATGTGATGAAAGAAAGATATATTCCATTTTATAAATTTCAGGTTTCACATTCTGAATTTTTTTAAATGTGTCACAAACTGATATCAATAATTTTATTTATATTTATATAAATATACTTATAAAACAAAATATTAAAATTACGGTACAATTCGTAAATTGTGTCTAATATGAACAAATAAACATGATAACATGAAATTTGAGAGAATGGTAATTCAAACAATTTTATATAATTTTAACATCAAAAACAATTTACAAATGAAGAATTACACTTTTAATAAAATTCCACTCGTTGATATAAGAAATCAAGGAATTTTGTGAAAAAATTAAATTACTGGATTTTAATGAGAAAAGTGTCTAACCCTACTTATAATGCATTGACACTTCAACGACTTTCCATACTGTCAATTAAGTTGTCAAACACTATATTGGGAATCAAAATACATACCTGAAACAACCTTTGTTCCAGCTCACTTAGCGACCTCTTAGGAGGACTTAAGGACCTGTCTGCTCAGAGAGTCCTAAAGATGCTTTATCGAATTAAGGTCCGATGATCAAGCAAGCAATTCTATACATTCTAAACCTTGAACCTTAAGATATTTATAAGCAAACCAGCTTGGTGAACCATAAGATATTTATTTAATCTTATGCTGGGCATTATCATCCATCAGGATAATTCATCACCTTAGCATCAGTAAATGATGTGTCTTATGGAGTCAAGGATCTCGTCCGGATATTTCACAGAAATCAGAGTTCTTCCATGTAAGACATCCAAATTAACCCCTACTTAGAGAGATTCTGACCAAACCATGATTCCAGCTCCATTATAAATATATGTTTCAACAATGTTAGATTGGTAGTATCTGGTACTTTATTCTCTTCCAAAAGCACACGATTTGAACTCCTCTTGAAGGTATTCTCTTGTAAATAAGTACAAGCCAAATGCTGCCTAGTCCAGATAACGTGCTCTTCTGCCCTAAGTAAATAGGGGAATCTGTATAGTAGATTAAGAGGGACACACGCGAGCGGTCGTCTTGCATAGACTCCTGAACTGTGATGGCGTCTACATTCCGAAGTAGACGATATTGCTTTAATTATGGCATAATAGTCTGAAAAGAGCTGAAGCTTTATAGTATTATCTTCATTCTTGACGAAAGAGATGTAAGTGATCTTATGCTTTGTAATCTGCAAGTAGGCTGGAACAGGTTTTCTTGATACTGAAGTTTTGGATACCAATTGATCCTCTGTCTCGTTCTACGACACACAATATTTTCACGTTTAACGCATCAGCTTATGATAACCTATTTCCATCCATTCGGTAGCTAACGAGTTGGGTAAACGATATTTTCTGGACCTGGCAAACGGTATGTTATTGCCAACAATTGAAGATCTCGAAGCATAAAAATAATCCTTTCACAATACAAAAAAGTAGGATGTTTGTAATTTTCTCCGATATTATGTAAGGAACCCATTCTTTGCAAAAACAGAGATAAATGTATTTACTTCATAAGGTGGCTGAGTTCACCGATGCCTGACATAGTGCGTAACGTGTTAAAGAATAAAAAGATCGTAAAATATAAATGAATAGGATTTTTTATGTTAATAATCCTAAGTAACTTGATTCATTCAAGTTACTTATGATCCTTCACATAAAAAAATCCTTTTAATTACCTTTTATTTTTTAACGTGTTAAGCACTACGTCAGTCTTCCAACGATCTACTTTTCATGCAAATAGCCTTAGTGTACGTTGGCTCACAATATAAAACTAAAACAATTATGTTCCGTTAATACATTTTAAATAATTCCGAGATAATATCACTAATGTACAGAAATAATCCTTTCTAAAAATATTAATGAGTTTTATTGAATCATGGTAAACACAAAAATGGTTTCTTTTACAGGTTTAACAAAATATTACAAAACTTGTTTAACTCACTTTCGACTATTTCTTTTCCAAACTCTACCAAATCATCTTTTTAGCATTTTTTATAATATATTCACATTTTAGACATTTTACCGGATTCTTTAATGTTTGTGAAGAAGATTTTGAAGTGAATTTGGAGTACTGTTACATGGTATTTCTTCTTCCCCACAATTCTTAAAATGTACATATAGTTTCTTCCGAAATTCAGTGATAGACTTATCCTTCTACGTTGTATTTTTACATAAAATATGAACATTGAGAACAACAGTATATAGTAACAGCTCAGAAGCTATCTTTTTATAATATTTCATAGATTTTCGTAATGGATTATTATAAGGATATAACTTGATACTGGATATGTCAACTGTTGGTAGAGATCATGGACTAAACGGAAAGGAAGGCATTACAGGCTTGGCGTTTAATATGTTAATGGTAAGCCTAAAAGTTGGTTGTATCTTAACTTTTGGGAATCGGTATATATTGAAAGATCCCTTGGGAAAAGAAGTTCATCAGCGAGAGGATACTTTTCTTTCACCTAAATTATAAACATGTCCTTCTAAAGGTGAGTTTGAAAATCTATTCTCTTAATCATGCTCGATATATTTTTTTTAGTTATTCCGCTGACCTCTTTGCTACCAAAGTGTAGGCCATGAATTCCTTTTCAGTTGTATTTTTGTTTCTATGAATCTGTTCTCTAATATACATCCATGGTATACATAGGCGTATAAAATGTAATACAATAAAATAAACACTTCTTTCTTCAAACACTTAATGATCATGATATAATAAGAAAAATAAAACATAAGTAATAGCTTATATGTTACGTAATAATAATACACGATTCCATTTATTGTACAAGAAAACCCATGAATCCCAAGAAAATAGTATGCATAAGCAATGTTTAGACTGCTAATTTATACCTCGAATAAAAATCTTAAATGACGGTATATATTGGTCATAATGGATACATTAATATTTCTGAAACTTAATATGTACATTTGAAGTAAAGGAAACTTAAAAATCTAATTATTCATCCCTGACAGTAATAGTTAACTGATTTTTTTTCTCATGCAAGTCATAAATGGTTTCCATAATCAATTAAGGCATTCACGAGCTTCTATCCTCCGAGGAATTAACATTAACTTTTTTAAACTGTAAGATTAACTTTATTTACTCGATATTTTGAGACAGATTTTACCAAAACAATTACAGTAATATCTCCCAATAAGGGACGCTCAATAAGTGATCAGACATTAAGACATTTAAATAGAGGTAAAATTTATTAGGAAGTGACCTAATAAATTTTACCTCTATTTAATAAATAGTAGGTCCTCATGTATAACAAATAGCTCCTCCTAATAAATAGTAGCTCCTCATGCATAATTAAATACATTATTTAACTGTATATTTAAATTCCAAAAATCTTTTGAAAGCTAGCAAATAGATCATGAAATAAATACAATGGTATTTTCGCCATATTATATACTTAAATTATATTTAAAAATAAAGAAATTTCTGTTGATTAAATCTTTTGCTTGTTAAAATGTTGTATTACAATTTATGATTGAAAATGTGTTTAGTTTCTGAAATAAATAGATGAAAACTTCAATGCATAATTATAATTTTTTTTTTCAAAAATTGAAAACTAAACTTACCCCTCTAAAACTAAACTTCCTTTTTATTTCCTTACTTCTTGGGAACTACACAATTCTTAAAAAAAAAAAAGAATAAAATACTTTCGTATGTACTGTACTAGTTGATTCAATTAACAATTTAGAGAAAACTGTAGAAGAGATTATTAACGAAATTTAATACGTTTGTTAAAAATTCTGAAAATATTTATTTATGTGTCCTTTTAAAAACTGCAAATTAGCTTTAAGCAAATAAAGCAAGAACTTTTGCTATAGGCAAATATGTTATTAATCACTGTACATTTTCCATCTATTTTTAAATTTTGATGTCGTGAAATACGTTAGACGGATGTTGTATGTAGTAATGGTTGTCTGAATACGATATAAGTGCATCATATTCCCGGCATACGAGTATTTATCTTTAAGAAAAAGTATAATATTTTTATGTAACGATTATGTAACTAATTATTCGTAAAATTATTTTTCTCCCATTTCAAACAATATTCATTAATTTGTTGGATTTGAAATGTCTAACTAATTTCAAGACCCTTATTCAAAATATGAGTTACAGTAATTTTTTGAGAAATTGCTTCGAAGTGAATCATAGATTGTTAACGTAAAAATTTTATTTTCAAATTGTAATTTGATAGATTTATGTCATTTTTTTTGAGTTATGCAACTACTTATCTCTATCTCATGTAATAATGTTTCGCATATGAGTTTAAGGAAAGTTTTTTGATAATGTCAGTCCCGGTGTTTTTAAATATATACCATAGAGTTGTGTAAAGTATTTTTAGACATTTTGATATTTTTAAAAGGAATTGTATTCAGTAACCTAACCAAAAACCTCTTTCCGGAAGTATCACATTTTAATTTATTGTAGGAGATATTAGTTACATTTGTTAACTATTTTATTCATTATTTTTTTAAAATTTAAATACTTTAAGTGAAATCATCTATTAGTTACATAAAAATAAGTTAATTACAATATTTTCAATATTTTTGTATGTATCTCTAACTGTGTTTAATTAAAAGTCAAATTTTAAGCTTATGAAATTCAAACTTGTAATTAAACTTGCGTTAAATGAAGTAAAAGTGCTGTATTGTTATTGAAGTTGGATCAAAATTGAATACGTAAATTATCCAAGAATACCTTTTAATCTTCTTTGAAGAAAACAAAAAATCTTACTAATATGCAAAGAAATCGTTTCAATATTTTTTAATTTGAGAACTATTCGCTTGGTTACTTGATATTTACCGTATTCATAAAATGCTGCAAAGCTACTTGTTCTGGCTTCCTGAAACAAAAAAAAAAAAAAAACAAAAAACAAAAATGAAAATGGTGAAATATGAATTAATTATGGAATAATTCTGAAATTCCTAGGGATGTATCGAACCTCCTTACCTGATTCACCAAATCACTGGCTATGTAGCAACATGCTTTCCTTTTTGAATTAAAAGAAGGGTAAATTAAAGCTTTTTGATAAAATTGTATCCAGGAATTGAATTTAAAATAAATTATAAATAATTTATTTATCTCTAAACTATATTTTGATTGATATGTAATAAAGCAAAATTAATAAATATGTTAATATAAAACTAATTCAAAATTGTGCCTGGTACTTATTTTACATGAATGTATGAAGTATTTCATGTCTTAAAGAACCGAATAAAATCTATTACATAGAGGATTTATAGTGTAATTCAGTGTAAGTATTTAAAACTGGGAGTTATGTTTTGCTTTACCTAAGTGCGTATTATGTGTTATTTTTATATACATTTCAGTTAATTATTCAGAATTTAAATAATGTAAAAGTATAATGTTAATTTACTTTTGTTTTGATCTTGTTTAGATTAACTCCGAAAGATAATTAATTTTTATATCTGGAAGTAATAAATGGGGGAAGAATTTGGATTAAGGTAATTTAAGTAATTTTTTTTGTATAAGTTTTAATTTAATATAGTAACATATTTCAGTCAACATTGAAAAACAAATGCATTCCTTGCTATTTCGTCTCTCGCAGTTAAAATACTTCATAGTGTTCACTTTATTTAAAATGCAAACTTGTACAAAATGAAGTATGAAGAATAATTCATATCACCAACTTTAGGCAGTAAAAATTCAATTTATTAACTTACTTAAACAAAAAAAAATTTGAATTATTTTTTTATTGGAAACAGTCAAATTTCGTTTCCGTATTTTTTTAAAAAGGTTTTTCTTTATGCAAGCATTTTACTTCATTCATGACATAATCAAAACATACTTCGAACCGTAATGAAAAATCTTAAGCGCATAAAAATTATTTAACTCGCTAATGAAATTTCTTTTGATACATAATTAAAAATTTGGAAAATATTTAAATATTTCATTATATATTTTACCTACACAGCATCAAATGAGACCAACAATGAAGGCAATCAAATTATCCTTTGACTTAAAGCTAATTAAATCTCATTTTCTTTCAAATGTAATCAACACATTCCTTTATAAACAGAACAAAAGAAGTTTTTCTTAGATTAAAAAAAAGGCACATTTGTTTTTAAAGTAATACTTTCACTTTCAAAACTAAGGGCGATTTTCAAGCCCTTTTCTCAATAATTCAATCGCTGAAAGGAAACTAGTTATTTAACCTCAGTAGAAATCTTTATTGCCTGGGTCATTATCCATATTAGTATCCCCCCATTAGATCCTGAACAAATAATATACTGCTGAAGAATCGACCGGCTTTTTAGGCTGAAGCAATCGCTTTGTAACGAACTAACCAACAGGGCGTTTACCCGTAATGCCGAACACAGATCTTTTATCATGGCCGTTGATGAAACGCCTACTCTACTAAGAACTCGTGTCTTTTAGCACTCCCCTGAATATGAAATGAATGCTAAACGTGCGAGAATTGAGCCAATTGTTGGAGATGTCTATACTTTCTTTTCTTTCACTGACACGAAATCTTGGAGAGTTCTTCAATGTCTTGTTTATATTGCAGAGTTCATTGTTTGGAAAATGAATACCTGGTGTTGTACCAGTGTAACGGGCGATACTGACCGAGATGACGTGATGGTAGCGACTCGGATTTATGGTTAAGCAGTTTGCAATTTAGAGGCGGTGACTTGAAGTTTTGACTGTGGATCACAATGAATTCGCGTTGCTGTGGAATGTTTTCACGCAGGCATTATGATTCAACAATCTGTTAATTGTGGGAATTTCAAATCGAGTCGTGTTTTTTTTAAAGAAATATTTTATTCTTTCATAAAATGTTTAACTCTTTCAAGTCTCACGTTTTAGGTTTTGTTCCCTCACCCCTGTATTTAAAATTCAACCTGTAGCTTTTTTTTTTCTTTCGGAAAAAGAATTATGTGGGAAAGCATGCAAGATTTTTTTTGAAAGAAAATAAAAGTTAACTCATCTGTGGAATGTTTTAGAACAGGAATTTTTAACTCAATTCTCTATTAATCGTCAGAAGTTTTTATTGATTTATTCTTTTCATAATTTTTTTCAAGCTTACAATTCGTAGAATTATGGTCTTAATCACCAAATTAGAATTCGAATTATTGAATTTTCCTCGAGGAAAACATATTGGAAAGGAAATAAAAATATCTTACAGAAAGAAAAGAAATGGCATTTTAAGAATGGTATTTAATAGACATTATATCTATTCTATCTATTTAGTATAGAGTGTACTGAAGATTATAAGTCATTTGTGTATTGCGAATGTAGAATAAAAATGTTAAATTTATGCAATATATTCGAAAACAGTGAATGAGAGAACACGAGAGGTATTACTAAATATACAAGCGGAAGTTATTAATTTTCACAAAATCTCACTTGTGTGGAAAGAATTTGCATGCAAATAAAGCATATATCCGGTTGTTAATAGTAAAAATGTAAAAAAATTGCTTATTCAGATTGCGTTTCTGGAATTGTTGTTAGTTTCTAAAATCAAGCTTGCATTAAATATGTATTTTATTGATCATTGTTATGATAAATGTATTTCAAAGAGACATTTATGAACAATACACGTTTTATACTTGGATAATGACTTAAAACATTTAAGTTTTCCTGAAAATGTTTGCAAAGAATAAATGAAAATGTTAATGGAAGAATACAGGATTAATTGCTTACCATTTGAGCGATGAAGTAAATATCAATAACTTTGTGTCCCGCTTTAAGCCTTAGCTAAACTATACAGTTAGTAGTCTCGAATCTTTTGTTATGTGAAAATATTTTTGTAACTATTTTGTATTTAACTGCAGATGTATTAAATAAGTTTCTGGCAAAATGTAAAGGTTCCGTATATTTTACCTGTCAACTTTACAAATCCTCTCTCCTTTACTCCTCAAGATTGATTGATTTTTTAATGACGTCGCACTTGGAAGTAACAAAGGGCTATTGGCGACGGACCTCGTAATTTTGAACCTCGAACAAATGAAGTTATATCAGTGGAAATTAATAATCCGTTATTATAATCTCACGTGAGTATTATTATTAGAATTATTTATTAATTGTTACGAAAATCCTCCCTCTGAATTTACTCAAAGGGACATTGCATCGTTTTAAAGATTGATACGCCTGATTACTTTATGTAATTGATATTTGTGAGCCCGTGGTCTATATTACAAAATAGTACCTTAGTGTATTTTCGACCATGAAAAATTTTAGGTATTCTTCGTATATCCTAGACACCAAAACACAAATATCTTACTTGACTTCTAACTTGACCTCTTTAATACGTAAACATGCATAAGTCATTATATCACCATTGTTATCTTTTTCCTGTTCCCTTTCTTTGTATTTAAAAGTAATCAAGCAAGCAAGAAATGTAGTTTTTCACCTACAACACTTTACTTCCGTGATTGTAATATCTCATGCGTTTCTCTCTCTTTGAAACAGTTTGGTTCTTCCTCTCGAATAACATGACCTTGCAAAGGTCAAGTTATTCAGAATAAGTTGCGATTAAGATAATAAGAACATGAATAATCATATTTGGATATCAGACGCTGTACAAAAATTTCTAAATTCAATAAACAATGAAAAAACACTTCTATACATTAATATTCTTTCTGAAAGAAGAGAAGTTTCACGGAAAATTGATGGTATTCGTGTGCATGTGACACAAAGCCATCGACTTGATTTTAGTAAATAAAAGTGGGTTACCAAAAAACACACCAAAATTTCAAAGTTCTTTTCAGCAGAATATTTACAGTAAGGCTGATTCGTTATGTTCCACACGGAAAAATAATAAAGTTCACCGATGTGTTGACAACAAAAAAGGGTGTGAAAAGTTATTAAAATATGTAAATGAGCTTCCAAACAAATACCTTCAATGAAGTATAATAAATGGATTGGGTAAGTCTAGTAAAATAATTGGCTAAGATTTAATAAAATGTTTTTCATTCATGAGTGTTCGTGATTAGTTCAGTTAATAATTCAAGGTTTAGAAAGTAGGTTTTACACATGAATTGATTTTTTTAATTGATGTTATGAATTTCGACGAAATTTGAAAGAAAAAAAAAGTTTAAAATGAATGTTTTTGAGAAAAAATAAATTTCAAATTTCAAACTGTCTTCACTAATTTTACAAAATTTAATTGGTCAATCCTCATTGAAAATTGAAATATTTCAGAAAAAGTCGTTATAATTCTTATAAGAAAGTCTTTCTCGAATGTAATAAGTCCATTCAAATTATTTTTCTTTAAAATAATTTTCACTTATTTTAATTCTAGTTGGGGGAATTAGTTTTATTTAAATATTTTAAATTTAAGAAATAATTTCAGAAAGTTACACTTTACTAATAACAAAAATATTTCTAAAACCGTCTGCTGATTATGTAGATGTGAACATCGAATTTGATTTTAAAATTAAATTTGAAAGGCGAAATGTTTCCAAAAAACTATATTCAATGATCGTGTATATTATTACAGGAATCTAATATAAATTTAACTCTTCACTCTCCCGTCTACATGCCATTTTGATTTCGTGAATGTAATATTAATTCTATTGAATTTCTACTACCATCCTCAAAACTATGCTATTTTATAAATTTGAATGCAAAAAAGTGCATCCGAAAGAGCAAAAAAATAATGAAGGTTTCTGCAGAATTAGATTTTCACCCGATTTTCGGAAATATTTAAAAATAGATATTGAAGATTGGTAAACTCACAAACGAATAAATAAAATAAGAATAAAAATATTTTGAAAAATCTAAAGGATAATGCAATTCCGCAAAACCTTCATTATCTTTGTTCTTTCGGAATCCCTTTTTTGCATTCAAATAGACAAAATAGTAAAATTTCGAGGACGATGGTAGAATTTCCAGAGGATTAACATTACGTTCACGAAATCACAATAGCCAGCAGACGGGAATCATAAAAATCGCTATTGGTTAAATGAAATTTATTAATTGCTTGAATATCAAGGGTACGGGTATAATAAAATGGGATTGTGAAATAATTTTAAAAGAGAAATAATCGACTAATAAGTATATAAATATTTTTAAGTAATCTTAAATATTTATTCAATTCAATTGTTCTATATATATATATATATATATATATATATATATATATATATATATATATATATAGAAATGTAGTGAATAGGAAAGGGACAGAGAGATTGGACTAGTTAAAATGCTGAGAGGAGGCAAAAAATTACCGAGAGCCCATTGCACAGAACATAGGTACAAGAAAATTAAGTTAACATAGTTTGACTTATAATGGACTTGATTCATTTTATAAGTATTTTTCCATGCTCTTAACTTGCTTTTATGTTATAGAGATAATTAGAATTTTCGTTTAATCTTTGGTTCAGGACGTGAGTTAGTTACCTCGCCACATTCGTAAGGCGAACATTTATTTTTGAATATTTTTAGATTAAATAAACATGGTTTAAAAATTTGCCTGTCTGACTGTTTAATTATTGATTAATTAGTCAGTTTCGATGGATTAGATCATAAAATGAGAAGCAGAGGCATCATAAAAGCACGAGAAGAACAATATAGCTAGTTTTATCGTAAGATAACGGAAAGTTGTTTTCTCATCAGATCTTCTAATTTCTTAGTTATTTTTCAAAATGAGAATTATTAAAGCATTTAACAGAGAGAGTTAAAGAAATAAAAGAAACAAGAAATTATTCTCATAGCGAAAGGAATTAGACTCTTCATTAAGTATATGCTACAAAATCTGTAGAATTACAATAAAACCTTAGTTGAAAATACCTTTTTTTTATAAATATCCACCAGAAACAAATACAGTTTTTTTAAATCAAAAATGAGTTAGTTAAATTTCTTCTTTGTTTTTTGAATCAGATAGATTTTCGAAATAACTTAAAAGTACTTTCCATGTTCAGCGTATTGCTACATTTATACTGGAACTATCCAAAATTTATAATTCTAACAATCTAACAAATTTAACGTGTATAATAACACAGCTTTTTTCTACATATTTAAATTTGCTGTTTACCTTTGCACTTTGATGGAATACCAAATCCATAATTATGTCTACTTATTTAATCTTAATGGAATGTGAATCGTAAAATGGGAAATATTATTTCATCAACATACGAGTTTTAAGATGCAATGAGTTTTTATGTCAAGCCACTTAATATTTTAAAGGAATGTATAGAGAATGTCACTTGGGATTAAATGCGACAGAATAGCCCAATCAAATGGCAGATGGTGATGGACATTTTTCTTTGAACCGGATCTAACACATCATTAAATTCTACAAGTCCTTAGAGTCCCTCAATTGATAACATGAAAAAATTCAGTAACACTCCTACTTATCGTATTTAACGAAATGAATTAGATTTCATGACACGATTCTTTTAAAGATTCCGATAGCCTCATTCATTTAATGAATAGTCTCCAAAAAGATTCCTAAATAATTCTATAGAAGCAAAGGCATGAGTATCAAAATAGATTTTTATATCACCTCATTTGCACTTCTTACTTAATGTATTGAGAGTTTTAAGAAAAAATTCCGGTGCCTTTGGAATAATAAAGGGACAGCCATTTTGAGTGGAATTCAAATTATGCAAGAAGAAGATGAATATGAGAAATACTATACTTCACAAATAATCTAGCTTTAAAATTGCTAACATTAAACCTCATTAAAACATTTGTAATTCAAATGGAATTCCTATATGCATTTTGGTAAGTCATTTAATAAACTGTAGTTTACAGGTATCTCATATTTATTTAACGAGATCGCACTCACAAAACAAAGGTGTATATATATATATATATATATATAAAGAGAGAGAGGGAGAAGTCATCACGTGCTAGCAAGTAACGTTAGCAGTCACACCATCACCTCATACCTTTCTTTTATTTAACCGATAAAATGCGGTAATGAAAGATATTTGATAATTACATTCTTTATCATTTCTTTAGAGACATGTGAAAGGTATATTTGACATGAGTGTCTTGCCCGTTTTGAATCTATGAAAAATTTAAAAATCAAATTTAAACCAATTTAAATTTCCATACTACATGTACAAAATATTTTTGAATTGACTAAAGCAATATGTAGTACGGTACCTCGTCAAATTATTACACATTCTGATAACAGACAAAAAACGTCATAAAATTACTAAGATAATAAAAATAACCAAAAATATTATCTCTTTCTCTATTTTTTTACGACGAAATTAATTACCAGTAAAATCCAACAAGAAACACGGCTCAGCATTGTTCAGAATTTTCGAAGCAAGAATAGTGAAGGGGGGCACTGGAGAGAACTGGTATCACTGTGCTAATAATTTAATTAACTAAATAAACTTCTAAATTAAAATTTTCGCGAGAATAAAATCCAATTTCTTTTTCAGAATTCGGAATAAAATGGTATGAAAAATTAAAACTCCAAATTTTATTCGATTTCCATCATTAGTTTTAGAGATATTCGGGGGGGGGGGGATAATGGGAAGCCGGCGTATACTAGATTACTTTAGCTCAATTGACTCACAATATTTTTTCCGATTTCTTAATATTATGTAATTAGTGGATCAATCATTAGAAAGTTTTTAAAACTCTGTGATTTCCTGTTGTAATTTCAAAATTAAATATTCGCTTGACAGATGGAGAGAATTGTAATAAATTGGGAATTTAAAGACTATACGAGTTGAGGAATCTAAATATATAAAAAATTTGGTGTGTTACATTTTACTTTTACTTTGTAACTGAATTTATTGATTTTTATTTTTCATAATAATATTACTTTTTCAATTTCTTTTAATGTTTTAATAATTGGAAAAAAATGTCTATCGTCAGGTTCAAAAAACTTTGAAAAGTATTTGGTGGATTTTTTTTTATTATCAAATGTTTGAAACATTTATTTAACATTAGGGGATCAATTCTTTACTCTTCCTCAACAGATCAGCATCTGAACGGAATTTTACGAAATTTGAAATTTGGGTTAATATCGAAATGATATATTCAATACGCGAGAAAAATCAGATTCCATATTGGAAAAATTCTATTTTATGTAAAAGTTATTTAAATTAACTGAGTAATCCAATCTCTATCCTTTTCGTTATCAGTGATACCAATTATGGGTATGCCATTTTCTTTATGAATGCACTTATACACATAGTATGTTCACATACATATTATTACAGATAAAATTTTAAAATGTTTTCAATGCTCCCTAATAATATCAAGCATCTTGTTAATGTGGAAAAACAATGGAGATAGATATTCAAATATAATTCAGAATGCTGAAGCTTTTGTTGAAGTTTCAAACCAAATAACCGTACATATTCACTGCTGCTCATATGAAACCTTATAAAAATGCTATAAAACTATCAAGGAAAAATAGGTGCAAACAATTACAAAAATATTTCATGTAATTGCTTCTGTTTTGTTGTAATTTAAAACACTACATAGATAAAATAGTAAGCACTTATAAGTTGAAATGGAACCTGCAAGCTAATATGCCTTTCATCCTTTTGCAACAAGGAAGCAAATCTTTCGAGTTACAGGGTTATCTCTGTATGAACTACATCAATGTCAAAGGCTATTTCAATAAATTAGATAACGCAGGTGTTTTTAAAATAGCAAACTTCGAAACAGAAAAGTGTTTGAATTTTATGGAGCAACTATGGCTCTTTTAGTAGAATGAATTTGACTTCCAAGATGGTTACGAAAACCAGAGCGTGATGCAAGGGAATCGATAAAAGGAAATATTTCATAGATCCCTTAAACAATAGCCTTTAATCTGACGTAAGCTATCATGACTGAGAGTTGTATTTTGAAAGATGTACAAACATTTTCTAATGGATTTCATTGACAATTTCCTTCTGAATTTCTAAACATATAATGCATTTTATAAATGTCTCAACAGGGTCAAAATGTCGCATCGAAATCACAATCCAAACTTTCGACATTTCAGTCATGGGACTACTTTTGTAATTTTACTGACTGTGTTTTTATTATAAAGAAGTAGATATTGGTGAAACATTTGGATGAAAATTTGGTATACAAACACTTATAGTAAAAAGATATTTGTTTACGAGCATTAGTCTCACACGTGTGAATTATTTTTAATTAAAAAGCTTTAATTATGAAACATAGCCTACATTTCTAATATTTTTTTTCGTTTTATTTATTAAAAATACAGCTTTGGTGATTATTTTTATATTCATTATTTTTTGTTTTTAATATGATATTTAATGTGTTTTACATAATTTAATAGTACAAAATTCGAATAAAATGTTTTTTAATGAACATACATTTTGGATAGGATATATTAAACAAATAATTTTAAAATTTCAGAATATACTTCTGCATTAATCACATACTAAGATGCACATTACACAATTTATCTGATATGCAAAATCTTGTTTAAATTGAAGGAGTTTTTATCATTGTTCCTTTAAAATGGAATATTAGATATAGACACATAAGCAGTTGAGACTGTGACATATCTTATGCTCTGTATATAGTATTTAAGCAATTTGGCTAAAATAAAATAATTCACGTCTTAAAGATTAGAAAATTAATTGGATATGATGATAAACTTAATAACAATTCTTAAGCTGCCGTTGAAAAATTTATTTATTTTGTTTATGCAAGCCATTTCAAGGCTTTTTTCACTGGTGTAATTCATTGAATTTATATAATTATCCTTGCTTATGACCATTGATTATCAATCTGTTTAATACAATGCTGATTAAAATTTATTTATTCGTGATAATTTTTTTTTAGAAAATAAAAGAGTGTTCTATAGCAATACATCTTGTTAATTAATTATATATATGTATTTTTTTGGCCGCGGTAGCCTAGTGGATATGACAGCAGACTCGTTGCCGGAACTTTTCGTCGAGTCGTAGATTCGAGCCTTGATGCCACTGAAGATTCACCGTGCAGCCGGGTCTGATAAACGTTAAATCTGTGGCGGCTCAAAGTCCTCCCAGTGGCGTGATGTGGAAATTAGTAGCGGGGGTGCAAGCTCATATCCAATCCTCGTTACTTAACCGAGGTTCAAAATCACAAGGTCCGTATCCAGTAGTTATAGTGTTGTTTCTAGTACGACGTTAATAAAACCAGCCAACCAATATATATATTTTAGGTGATAAAAAATAAATTGCTGATTGCCATATTCTACGTTATGCTCATTCAATAGAATTAAAGCTCACTGAAATAAGAATTGTTTTGATAATGTGTATTCTGATAATTAAATATCAAAATGTGTTATATTTTCAACATCTGTGAGTAGGAAGGCAGCTGTTTTATATTTTAACTAATTCGAAGTCTGTTTCCATTGATACAAGTGAATAGCTAAAACCTTTTCTTTTCTTTTTTTTATATACAGTTAGAATAGTTAATTGCATTTTTTATTTCAATTTTAATTTTTATTCATAACTTTTGAAACAATTATATGATATAGGAATATCAAATTTGTTAGTTGTTTTTTTAATTACACAATTGGGTGATTGGATTCGAGAGAGTAAAAATTGATCCCAATATGTATAAGATAATTTCTAATTCATTATTTAAACATTATTTTGTTCTAATTGATTATTTTTATTGATTTTAGAAAAGCGAAGTCAGCTTTATGTCCATCCCTTATAGAATTCCTATATAGGACAAGAACTTGTTTCAGTTAGATAATTCTTTCTTCAATCCAGTTTTTCAACAGTCGAAAAACAAATGAAAAACTGCGCATAAAATTTATTGTCGAAAAATAATTTGGACTATCATTCATCAAACAGGTATGTCATTTTTATAAAGTTCCTGTTCCTGATTAAAAAGAAAAATTATGAACTTTGTTGGACTGTTGAAGGTAATTAACATAAGTTTGGTACATTAATTAATTTTGGCTTTTTTATTCATTCTTACTTATAGGTGTTACCATTTATTGAATAATATTAGAAAACTCATACGAGGAGAATCATAATATTATACAAGAAAACTCTATAGACATCTCATAGTAAAAACTGAATTTAAATCCCACAAACAATTTATCGTTGACATTCATTTCACACACAATTCATATTTATACATTCATTTAAAAATTATTAATAACTATATTGCATATTCTCATCAATGGACACATTCTCACGACAAATTTTATTTGATACAATCTAGCGGCTATATTTTTTTTCTGAGTTGCTGTACATTTTGAAAAGGGTTTTTTCCTAACTGTACGCTTTCGTCGTTTCAATTATTTTAATTATTAAATAATTTATTTAAGTTTTTTAGTTATATTTTTAAATATAAAATTCGATTATTTTGTCTGCGAATAAAAATCTATGGAAAAGGTTCCAATAAGTTATTTTAAAAAAATGATCTAAATACCCTTTGTAAAAATTCTTTAGATCTGTTATCTGTTTTATATGAAGCCCTTGCATTACTTTTAAATGCGAGATTAATAAAAAATTAATCAATAGATCTGTCTTTAATACAAACACTGATATATATATATATACATTTTGTATTGGATTTTCTGTAAAGAATCTATAAATTGCTTTAAAATATATACATAAAATAAAAAACAACAACTTTATGCTGAAATTCTGGAACAAACTAAAGAACTTGTCATTAAAATTTTTTAAAACAAACCTAGAAAATGATTTACTGCGAGAATAATACAAAATGGTTTTTTAGGGCTGCCGTTTTGTCTTAGGGCCACCGAAAAATCTTAGAATAGCCACTGAATGTGGAAACTATAACTAAGTAAATTCGGACTGAAATTAAAGTTCCAGAATGAAAAAAAAACCCATCTAAAATGGGAGTGAACAACATTGCAAGCTCAAAGGTCACAAGTATTCTGGAACAACACTTTTTAACTGCTGACCTCGTCGACATAAAGACCACCTGTAATCTTGCTTATCTGTTCGAATCCCTAACATTGCACCTTAAGAAATACTGAAAAAAGAAACCGCGGTATGCGCGAAAGAAGTACCTAAAGGTTATCAAGTTCCTCCTATATCAAGCTCGACAGTGGGCAAGATAAGATTATTCAGCTCTTGCAAGAAACCAAGGTGAAAAAAAAAAGATGGAAAGTCAACTCACCACCCTTGTCACAATCGCTTACCTTGTGTCACATATCTAACATCGCATGAGTTCTTTGGTTTGAAAAAGATTCGTGACTTAAAAGGGACATGAAATAACAATAACATTACCATAACAAAAGACTTGGTGTCACAGATATGCTGACTTCCAATTTTATGGTTCATCCCTGTTAACATTCGTAGAGGAAAATACCGTAAAAGATATATCTCCGACAAATATTTAAAAGGTGTTGCTAGTTAAGATTTCTTTTTTCTTTTTGGAATTCTTCGAGTTAATTTGCTGTGTTTTAATGAATCGTGACAAAGAAAAGGCATGGAAAAACTATCACATTACCATAACATAGAAATCGAATTTTAATAAAAATTTAATTTAAAAAATTAGCTTCATCTGTAAAGACTGTTTGAAGGCATTCCAACTTAATATTTCCATTGTGTTGGCTCTTTTTATCAAATCTTACTAGAAAATTGCAAGATATGCTGGAGTTTATGCTTTTATATTTACAATATACTTTTACTTACCCTTTAACAAATGCAGAACTGTTATAAATGATATTTGTATTAGTATATCTAAATTTACATAAGCAAAATCATCATCATTGGCTTGTAAGAAACCGCGGTATGCGCGTAACACACGGCTTTTGTTTATATGCAGTCTAGTCACTCATAGCACAGAAAATCATATATAAAATGTGCTGTAACTTAATTAGCAATTTATTTGTTAAGAAATTTATGTTTATTTATGTATTAAAATTATTTTTATATTATATCTTTACAAGAGATTTTAAAAATAAATTTATTTCCTATTTCATATTCGTGAAATATGTTAATATAACTGGAAGCATACAAAAAATGTTTTTATGAAATATTTCATTTGTTATTGCTGCTATTTTTGTCATGCATTTCATTTCATTATCAATGAACCAAAATTAATTTACTCAGAACACGTCTGAAACTGAAAATAAAGGATCAATTTTTAAAAGTAAAGATAATTATCTGTCATAAGCTTCAGTGTATCGGATTCATTGTATTATGTAGATGTATTGGTTGGATGATTTAAAGATAAATTATATTTATTAGGATAATCGAAAAAAAATACTCTAGATGTATATCTGCATTTATTTTTATTCATTTTTCTGAAATAATACAATTATTTCTTGGTTGTATTTTTCTCTCTCTGCATTAAAATTGATTTTTTAAAATTTGGTTTATTAACTAATATTTTGAAGACAATTTAGTTTTTCCTTTAAAAAAATCTTATAAAAATTCATTTTATTTCGAAATATAACGCTATATAATTTTGAATACATAGAAATATTCCTTAACTCAAAATATTCGTAAGAGTTAAGAAACCTTTGTAATTATTCAGTAAAATACTTTTTACTTATAATGAATTAATCTTTTTATAACTTTTGAAATTGACCCAATTAAATCACAGACCTTTTAAAGATATTGATAATCATATTCTTTACTATTTTTTACGCCGATGATGGTATATTTTATTATTTACACTACTAATAAAGATATTTCTATAAAGCCTTTTGGAACACGGAGAAACGAAATCACACGAAAAATTTTATTTGAAGCCCCCTCTGCGCCCTCACACACACACACACACACACACACACACACACACACACACACACAC
>BMAW01015162.1:50433-104291 GCA_019974015.1 Nephila pilipes | reverse complement strand
CACACACACACACACACACACACACACACACACACACACACACACACGTGTGTGTGTGTATGTATGAGTGTGTTTATACCACTAACACACACTAACAAATTCCCAAATAAAATTATTTTAAACGTATTAAATCAAATATTGGATACCATAATCCATAGTGAGGTTTCTGTTTACAATTGTGTTGTTTTACGATATTCAACGCTAATTTGAGAAACTGAAATTGCTTTTAGAAACAGTAGACATAGGTATAATTCCGATAAGTCCTTTGCGTCGAAGGTATTCTTGAAAACGCAGAAATCAATAATATGGTAAGAATAATGTGGCTGATGTTTATACCGATACTCGATAACTGCAGAGAAAAAAAAATTAAATTAGAAATCAAATTCTGCTCTCTTTACATTTTGATTAAAATAGAACTCAGTTGGAGAATTTAAATTAATAAATTCGAAATGACAAATTAAGATTAGTTAAATTAAACTTACCAACTTAATTAGTTAATGATAAATTAATATTATTTATCATTGTCTTAATATTTAATATACAAGTTATGTAGGTCATAAGCATAAAAATATATATGTTCACCATTGAATAGTATGTGGTACTTGGTGTTATTATATGTAATAAATAGATAAAGTTACAGAAAACAATCTCATGGAGTAGTTGTCAAGTTTTAGATTCTGTTACATATATTTTATACATAAATTTTGTTTCTGCGTTTTAAAACATGACCAAATCACAACAAATTTTTTGAAATATTATTTTATCACTTAACATTAAAAAAATAACTTAAGTTCTTATTTCACTAAATCTCTCATGTTATAAATTTTGGCTTGTTAAAATGTAAGAACTGAAATATTTATTTACACTTACAGCGAGAACTACATTCAGAATGAACTTTCAGCACAAAAATAAGTTTATTTGTATTTTAACTATATAGCTTCAGTTCTCTCTATTCGCATTTCCTAGAAATATTCTCAAGTTAATTGAAATAAAATAATATTAAAAATCCGAATAAAATAAAAAAAACAGTGACAGGTTAAATACTACATGTTCAATATTAACGAATAAATTTGTGAATTATCTTCAAAACTATTATTAAAAACAACTTAATTCTAAAAATCAAGAACTATCTCTACCTTAATTAAAAGTTCAGAGATATGAATTTTATCACTTTGTCAAAGGTTACATAGGTTTTCTATATTACAATTGTGTTATTTTACTACATTGTTTTAATGTTTTTTTAAAGTGTGAAGCAAAAAAAAAAAATAATAATTTTTGTCATCCTAACAGAAGATAAAAGAACTATAGATTCCCATTTTTAACTTTTAGCTGTAGAATCCATTCCTTTATGTACTTAAGATTTTGTTAACTAAATTCAGATTAAATAACATCAAATGTTTTTTATAGCACATATATATTACAAAGTAATTTATTGAAACTAAATAAGTAATAAGGAAATTTAAAGAAATAACCATATGTAAAAAGCTTTTATACGAAGAAATTACAATACTCTGTTGCAATCTAAATTATTCAACAATTCTATCATCCAGATAAATTTCTTTTCAAAGAATTATTGTAGCATAAAGTGCATTTATTTTAACAATACATAAAGTAGAGTTAAAAAGTATACATAAATGGACTCTCCACTTTTAAATTTAATTATTTCTTTCCACAATTTGAATACAGAAGCGTAGTCTTTGACTTAAACTTATAGGAAACAAATTAATCCGTTCATATAACTAGAAATTTTGTCAAAAGTTTAAATTTATTTGTTGATTTCTGGTGTACTTTTTTTTAAAACGATTAATTTTATTTTCATAAGATCTCTCTAAAACAATTTTCCCTATAAATTAGAAAACAAAATAAAAAGTATTGCTATTTTTGTGGTATAGGTTTTCATTCATATTATCAACAATTATTATTTACTGTCTCTTACATGGAGGGTGTTTGAAAACATTTTATTCTCTCTCTCTCTTTCTCATTAAAGAGTTTTCACATCTATCATTTTTGTAACACTTTTTTTAAACGAAATGATTAGCAATGCCACATTGGCATTGAAATAATGGCTTGATTTATATATGGTAATCGTTAAATAATTCTATTAATTTTACCTGTATTATAACTTCTTTTTTTTGTAGCTGATGTTTTCTACAAAATAATAATTGATTTCGGCTGATAGTGATGAACCCCTATTTCACCTCCTGTAAACCATCCCAGCCACTTGTTGAAATTCTGGGAAATAATTTGCTATTGATTCCCGAACTCTCATATATGTTTGGAGCTTGTATGAGAGTATACTTACACATACACGCGTGCGTGTAAATTTTTTCTTATGAAGATATAGATAGTGATTTTTATGTAATTACTACAGCACATTTTATAAATATATAATATTAGTATTCGCTATACAACTTCTGAACGTACAATCTTTGAAATGTGTTTATGAGTTTTCCGGTTTGTTAAAAAATATTCTAAAATATTTTTAAAAATCTGAACAAAGATGTTATTTAGCAGAAACCTTCATTTTTTTTGCACTTTCGGCTGCACTTTGTAACATTTAAAGAGATTAAATTGTATAGATTCGAGGATAGTAGTAGAAATTTCATAGGATTAGCATTACATCTACGAAATCAAAATGGCCGGAAGAGGGGAACCTTAACGATTGTAATGGCTCTTCGGAATCGGTAGCCTCATTTTATTTTCTTTGGGATGAATATTGTAGATGACTCATAATTTATAACTATTACATTAAACGCTTATCAGTTATCTTTGGACACGACAAGTTAGTGGGCGCTTTTACAGAAGACAGGGCGTATAAAGGAATGTATTTTGAAAAAGTAGGCCACCCTATTGAAAGGATTATCTATGAGGCAGAGATCAAAATTCCTCCTACAACTTTTAATAGGTTCTTCCCACATGATGAAATCAAGCATTATTTTTTTTTTAAAAAAATTTAATCTAAAACACCGAGCTAAAATAATTAAAAACTAACTAATAAAGCAGATGTTGTAAGAGGCTGATGAACATCATTAGTGTCTTTCTTGATGACCCGGCGGGGGGCAATGATATAGCAAAACGTTTAAATAAACATATTCAATTGCTTAAAAGTAATAATTAAGTCTATGCTTGTAATTTTTTCATGAAATAATTAAGCAAAATGGAGGCTTTTGATTAATTCATTTCATGAAAACTCTTCATATGTTTCAGTTCCCTCTTTTAAGCAAGGTTTTTTGTTACAAGTATAACATCTTCTCCATATATTCATACATTTCTTAAATTAAACATTTATTTTGAATCAAAAACTCAGACAATGTTTGACATAATTCTAGTAATACCATATACTATGTGTGTGATATAATAACAAAATAATTATTCATTTTTACTAATCATAATTACTAGAAAGGAAATTAGCTTTCTGCTAGATATTTGTTTAGTTTCAGATACAGAATTAAAATTTTTAATTATTTTCTTTCTTCACAAAATTACTTATCTTACCTTTTCAATATTTTAGTAATTATTATTTTTTATGTATTTTTAATGTAAGACTTTTATACTGTGTTTGCAACATTAATTCCAATTAAGAAATATTGGACAAAAACTTTTAAAATGAGAATACGAGTCGCAAATACAGATATATTATTTCAGATAAAGTATTTGAAATAGTTAAAAGGAATAAAAATGATGCAAAAATTTGAACGATTAAGTCTTTAGAATAATCAAACAATGTTGTGAAAGTGTCAAGCAAACTAATTATCGTAGAAAAAATGACATTTAATTTCATTTTGAGCTAAAATATAGTTTGGCGGGTAATAAAGTATAAAAAATAAGAAAACCAAAATTAGCAATAAAATAGTGCGGCTGTAGTAGTAGCAGTAGTAAAATATTGCGGTAAATTAATATTAAGTTTTTGAATCAGTGTCTTACTAGTGTAACAACGATTCATTAACAATGAATCTTTGGATTTCGAACAATGATAAAAAGATGAAGATGACATCTCTGAACTTAGAACGATTTCTCTCACCACTTAACTTAAACTCAACGGATGTTTAGTAGAACCAGGATTCAAATATACGGCTACTGCAATGATGGAAGAGTATTTTTGGGATACGGGTTTCAACTTGTTTTGTTCAGTTGATCTTGTTGTTAATTAAACAATCGATTAACCCAGGACAAGAAGTAAAGAGTCTTATATATGTACGCACATTTTAATACATAGTAAATATATTTATAAGAGGAAATCATACTTAATTTTTAACCTTTTGAACCGTATACGTCATAATTAAACTTCAGCTCTTTTCAGGCTGGCAGAATTGAAATTACTACTTCAGCTCAAAATTTTTCCTTTCGATTGCCATCAAAAATCCTTGCAGGGGAAATATTACGTAATCTGCAGGCGCGTGCGATACGGAAATAATATTACGTAAGGATGACGTCATAATTTCTACAGACCCTTATGCTAGAGAGTCAGTTTTCAGATTTTTATTAAATATTTAAAAATATTTCCAAAAGTCAGAAAAAGAAAGAAACCATCCGTTTTTTGCTCTTTCGAATGCAATTCATTACATGCAATTAAAAGCAATAATATAGTTTTGAGAAGAAAAGTAGGAAACTCCATTGGGATTAAGAATGTTCTTGGATATTCGAGATTATGTTGCGACGGAAGCCTAAAAAGTGTCGGTACCTGTGCAAACGTGCAAATATAAACTTGTTTATTCGAGCCGGAGAATACGCTTGTACATGTGACGCTTCGTATTGCACACTGCGCATCCTACGACGCTTTCATATTCTGGTCGAAAGCGCATTGGGTACAAAACTGTAATTTACCTTTGCCTTCTTTTTTTTTTTTAATGCAGACTGAGCCTGCTTAGCTTAGTCTTGGTCGGATTTTTTTCAAATTTCCATCCCCACAAAATAATTTTTTTAATTCCTGAAAATTTATACATGTTCTATCTTAATTTCTAAAATGCAATTTTTTTTTGTCAGTAAGCAGTTTTTGCTTTATCATTTGCATATTTGACCATCAGTTTTTACTGGTGGTCAAATATGTTATATCCGACCACTAATCCCCAGTTTTACCTGCATCCAAGTTTTAAGTTAAAAAAACACTCTAATCCTATATTTATTAAATTTATTACTTTGAGGAGTTTGAGATAAATATCTACATAAAAATTAACTATTAAAATCAAATTAGAAATGTTTTAGAAAACGGTTTTCTAACTTTTCTGTTGAAACAGCTTTACAATCTGCCTTGGATATCAGAACGTAAGGGCTACGCTTATCACAAAACCCAAATCAGTTATTAAAGATTATTTTTTTACTTACTTTGTGAAAAAACCTTTCCTTTTAAGAAATGAGTATCAAAAACAGCTTCAATAACCATTTAATTATAATTCTAGCAGATACTAAGCTGTGTGTGAAACATTTTAAAACATGGAACAATGCTAAGTCCCAAATCAAATTTCTCGCAATAGTACCTTGTTTCTTTTTCTTATCCTTTTATGTTTATTATCTTGTTTGCTGCAGCACAGGCACATTTTTTTGCTGGTTTTTTTTTTTTTTTCAGTTGCGGTAATAAATTTTACAAAATATCTCTCTGTTGGTCGGAGCGGTACTTTGAATGATACCCTACCACTTTTGTTGCATGTTGATTCCGAATGGTATTCTATGAGCTCTATTTCCAAACCTAATCGAAACTGAAGCTACGTTTTGGAACTACCGCTTTTCTTATATATGACATAAGAATTCCAAATGCGTTGATCGAATAAATGGAAAAAAAAAATTCTGATACTTTTCCTCATGTGCTATATTATGATCGGCACGATCGTTGTCACACATGGTGTCATTATAGTCGACAACCATTATCTGTTCTTCTGTAAACGATTTTACTGCACTCATTTCCGAAATATGAATAGTTAAAATAAGTGACACATCTTTTTTTTCTTTCCATTTTAAAATGAGAGATTTTCCTCTGTCGAAATGTTACGGTGCCACCTTTCTTGACTTTTTTAGTTTTCACATAATTAGGAACTTCTTTTCTGTTGAGAATGATCTGTCTCTTAAGAATCAGTTTTGTTCTTATCAAGCGTATCAGTTAAAATTTGAGAAATCTAATAATTATTGAGTGTTACATAGTATTCCATAGAAGCAAAGACTTCATTAGTGTCAGGACCACTTCCACAGAGGTAGAAAATTCTGACTTCAAAAACTCTTCATGAAAACGTGTTATATTTCCTATAAAAAGCGTTGACGACCAAATGTATCCACTTTCTGCCTATCATAACTTATATATCTTTACATCAAAACTGGATACTTTCTATTCTAAAGTAACTGCAATTTTATTCAACTCATTTATTTTTGAATAAATAGGCCAAAAGTAATTGTATTTTGGATTAGGATGCGTATCACAATTTAAATTTTCATTATAAGAAAAATAGATATCTTGCTGCAAATCAAGATATCTTTGTATGACATCAGTTTCCTGACGAAAGGCGGAAATAATTTTCATCCTTTGAACAATACTACTGTTCGACTGTTTTTTTTTTCTAAATCCTGCGTGATTTAAACACAAAATAAAGTTTTAACTTCTTTATAAGAGGAACACAATTTCCGCTGCTTTGAATAGTTTTTAAATTTCTGGGAATGAAGACATTATTCGGCATATGTATTAGTTTCATTCACAATTAGTTGCTACAAAGAATCATCGGAAAAATATTCAAAATACTGAATCAAATTATCGTTATTAAATTCCACCAATATCTCAAGGTTTTCTGAAAAACTGAATCAACGAGGAGCAGGATGCATTGTTATTTTCTTCTACTCACAACCTTATTTAGCTCATAAAAACGTTTTCTTATTCATTAGACTCTGAATAAATATTACTTGATAAATCAGAACTATTATCTTCCAATTGTAAGATAATAAATTCTCAGTTCTCGGACCCACTCTCTAAAACCTTCATAAAAGCTAATTTGACATGCAAAAATAACACTACAGCAAAATTACAGAAAGTACAAAATTATTTTGATTGCTAATCAAGGTGGAAAATCTCACTGTGAAATATTGTGAAGAAAGTAGGATTAATTGAGCCATCTCATAGCAATATTCAGAAATGCAAAAATAATCGCTGAATTAAAAAAAAAACGTGCAAATAGCGACGAATTAAATTATAACGATGAAATTTCTCTCTTCGTCATATGGCATGCGACGCTACGAAGAAGGTATTAAAAGCTATTTGAACACTATGTGTTGAAACGCGTGTTCAATAATTTTTAGAATTAATCGAGACTGTTAGTGCTTTATTAGCGAGTATTTCAAGTGGTGTGGCAGTTGATTTTCAATGTTCTCTCAGATCTCCCAGTGATGCTTGCATTATCGTCCTTTAGGATGAATTCATTCTTATTAGCTTCGAAATTTGGTGCGACATATGGGACAAGGATCTCGTTTTTATATTCCACAGCAGACAGTTTTCCATCATGGAGTATTATATTTTTCAAACTCAGCGTTATTCTAATTCTTGTTCATAAAACAATCACATCTGAAGTATTCAATAGACATACAAGGCTTAACATAAAGAGTTAAATTTATTACATATTTAATTATTAGTAGGGATTTTTCCCCTGGTTCTTTCCAGTATTGGTCTTTACTAAAATCAATTCAAAATATGTACTGATAAAAAGGTGGGAAAGTCTCAGGTTACAAATTTGGAGAGAAAGAAACTTTCGCCAAAGTGCAAAATTTTGCGGAGTTATAACATGGAGTACATGAAGCTCAAAATAGTCACCCAGAGAGATTCCAATCCCAAACGATGATACTATCTGCTGTGAACTGTCTTACAAATAACATTATATCGGTAGCATCTGGTACCTTGTTCTCTCTATATAAAGTAACGTACGATTTGAATCATTCTCTGAAATAAATCGGAGTTCGTCTATGAAGATTACTGATATGGGATCCACAAGTAACAAGCTCTCTTTCTCAAAGTAAATGGGTTCTTCTGTGTCGTCGATGAACCTTTTCTATTACTAATGTTTTCCCCCATAGTGGAGCCTATATTTATATTTAATTTTAATAAAATAAGTTTTAAAAAAAGGAGAAGAAACAGAATTAGAAGAATTACAAGAAAACGAAACTAAATTAATCCCTAGAGCGGTATTTCATATGGTACGACAATTTTACTGTTACTTAATAGGAGAAATCACCTAAACCTATTGCTTGAAATTTGAAGTTTTTTAAGATAAACCAAATGTTTTATACACCTTACGATAGTTCATATTCTCAGGTTTCCAATGGTCTACAATTTGTCGGCATTTATTGACGGAAAGAAATTACAGATATTCTGTCCATCTCCCAGCCGGAAACGTAACAAGGGACCTGAAATAGGCTGCCGACATCCACCTGGTTGTGTAAGCAAATGGATTAAGAAAAACATACACAAAGTCTCGTTTTGTTTAATCCTTAATTCTGAATATGTCTGTGCTCCGTCGTAGCATATTTTGTTATCCCTATTGCTAAATGAACTGAAGCACAACAGTGTGCCTCGTCCTTTAGTGCGAATGAGCTTAAAAGTGATAGTACATAATTGTAACCCTTTGCCGACATAGAAAGGGATAGAATACGTAATTTCTGGACATGAATTGATTCCTGAGTGTTTGAAGTACGCAATGAGACACATTATAAGACTTCCAGCAGCTTGATCGAAACTTGGAACACATTTCTAGAAATAAAATTGTTCCAAATCTCATGAAAGTGTGTGATGTTGAAACACGAACATTCATTAATGATGCAGTACTCTTAAATTTAGAAATATTCCAAAAATGCTCCATTTTTCACCTACACATGTAAATTTTAAAACCCATTTAGCATTGCAGTATAACTAGGTAACGAATCACGGAACAGATTTTACACCAGAAAAACAGGGATTGATTCAGATAGAAATAAGTAATATCGTACAATAATCTGCTCTCTAAAAGTAGCGAAGTTAAAATATAAAATTAATTTTCGAGTGTTTTGTTATCGGAAAAAGTGTTTCATTTTCGTGTTTTACTAGAGTATTCGCTTACAATACGAGAAGACAACCTTAAGGCTGTCACCTTATAGAAACTTCCATAGCACATTTCCACGAAGAAAATAATTCCAGTTTTCATATAAGTTTGCGACTTTTTAACGCATCCGTTTATTATGCAGTATTCTTAAAATTTAGGAAATATTAAAAAATACACTATTTCTCATTTGAACACGTATAATTTAAAGGTTATTTAGTATTACAAAACAGGAAACAAAACATGTGATACAAATTTTACATAAGAAAAAAAAAAGAATTCATAAAGGTAGGAATGAGTTGTGTAGTAAAATACGCTATTCTCTAAAGGATAGCGATATCAGAATATACAATGAATTTTCGAGCGTTTTTTTTAACGGAAAAAGTGTTCCATTTAGGGTCCTATTCTTTAACTTTACTCGAAAACAGCCTTAATGAATAGGGTAAAAGACATCCCCTAGACATGACTACAATATCTCATTACCAACAATTGAAGCAAACCAGCAGAAAAAATTGTTCGAGAAATTATAAAAGTGAGATATTCTCAGTTTTCTCCTAAGTGTTCTCTTCTTAAAAAAGTAATGTAGGTATAATTATTTATAAGGATTATAAGGATTGTATAAGTTGTTTGTGATTATTTATGTACACTATATTTTTATCTTTATTTTTATTCTTTTATTAATGACCGTCAAAAAATTGGTAGTACCTTAATTTTTGGAGGCTAGTGTATAACGTTTATCATTTTCATATCACAATTAATTAATCTAATTCAAAATTATGTAGAAATTCAAAAACCTTAATGAAAACTTATTTTTTAATCTTTGAAGCCATCTTAATTCTGATTAAAAGTAAAAGTTGATGGTTCAAAAAGCAGGATAACCTTTTTGTAATTCTTCATTATCATTCACTATTTTTAAAATAGAATATCATAAAATACTTATACTAAGCTTAAAGGAAACTAGTATATTTTCATCTCGCAAAAAAATTTAACACAAATCATAAATGAAAGTAACGAAAAAGAAGATTTTAACAGGTAATATAGACTCAGAAAATTATTTTTGACACATTGATTAAACATAGAATTAAAAAAAATATATCTGTACCACAAGCTTAGTGTTTAGTTTCATTGTGAAACGTAATCACGCAGCAATTGTGTTTATTATTGAACTCAAAGAAAGACCGGAATGAACTCATTTGTCTCTCACAAAAGAAAACATACCGGAAGTTTAAAAAAATAAATAAGTAGTGAAATGAAATGAAAATGAAACATAGCGCGCACAGATGTTTCTAAACTTTTCGCAATTACCAAAATAAGGGCAGAAGTTACAAGTGTCAAATACCAACAATCATTTAAAAAAAATAGTGCAAGATATTATGCTTTGGAAAGTGGAAATACAACGCGTGAGAGTTTACTCTTTCATGCGAAAAGGTGTGGTTAAACAATGACAACTTTGTTGAACTTGTTTATTTCGAACATTACGAGTATGTTTTAGTAGAAGCTTTTCCTCTGCTGTAGGTTAGCTAAGTAAAAGCACTAAAAATTTTGTTACACCCATTTATTGAAATAAATCATTTTAACGTAATTAATCAATTAGATCAAAAATTACAACGATCTAATAAGTACCTTATTCGTACTCAATGGCCTTACGTCCTTTACTTTAAAGGGCAATTTTATTTTAGATTTTTTTTATTTTACTGAAATGGCCTTATGGAGTTTATTTTGCTCTTCATTTGATAACCTCTTTCTCTATCATACAAGTCACCTGTCATGGATTTGACATAACTGTGATATTTTTAATACATTCTGAAGAATCATTTATAGATTTTTAAAAACAGTAAATTATGGCTCAAAGGTTTGAGAGCATTACTGAATTAAAAATTCACAGGATATTTTTAACAAAGGATTGGAGGCAATGCTAATATTGTAGTCTGTGAAACAGATAATACATAATATAGCTGTGTGTGTCTTTATTTTTCTTTCTTCTTTGTTTGTTATTCATAATCTTATTGAAAAATATTTTAATTCAAATTGATTTTTTTTTTATTCAAACAATTTTTTGATTTGTGATGCAAATTTTTACTGTGCAGGATGTGTCTTTCTTTCGTATGTTATTCATAATCTTATTGAAAAAATATTTTTTTTTCATTTCAATTTGATTTTTCGATTCAATCAATGAGTTTTTTTTGTTTGTGATGTTGATAACATATTATAGTGTGTGTGTCTTTTTCTACCATACATAACCATATTAAAATATTTCAATTCAATTTGATTTTTTTTAATTTAAAGGGAAAAAACAAGATATGTATCGATTCACTTGTAACAATAGTCAAAGTCGAATTCTGCTGCATTTGATAAAACATTTTTCTTCAGTTGAATTCATGATTAAAAATCCTTCTCGAAATGCTTAGAGTTTTCAGAATTTACCATACTTAAAAGCACATTTTAATGAATGACTATAAATAAAATTCCAAAAAAATTCTAAATATTAAAAGAAGTTGTTTTAGTTGAGTGGTTTGTCATTTTCATATTAATAATGATTTGATTCTGAGTTTGACTTGAGGAATTGGCGTTGTTCTAGAGCTGCTTGGCCACAACTATTAGTGGCGGATTTTGTAATTTTTCATCCACAGTCAAATTACAAGAATTAGTTTGGATGTAATTCATCCTTATAACTTCTTATCCAATCCACTAGAGAATTCTGAGGCTCAGTTGATATTAAACTGCTGCTGCCCCTAAATCCATGCGATGGTTTTTGTTGGGACGAGGACAGAAGTCGATAAAATGAGCTGGGTTACCGTGCGCTTCAAATATATAACTGAACAGCATGATAATTATGAGTAAAAGTAAGAAATCATATACCAAAATAACCTCATGTATTTTTTTAAAAAAAAGATATCGAGGGCTTTAATAAATGTATTGGGATATGTAAAAAAAAACTCAAATGCCGAAAGTATGTTATTCTTATAATGTTTGAATGTTAATAACAATTCAAGAGTTCTTCCTTTTTTGTTCTAAGTGTGATGTTGGGTTATTCGCGACTTTCTCTTCAATAACATCGGGGACTTTTTGGTTATTTGAATTGTATAAAATTGCAACTTCTCCCCTAAAGAGGAAACTGGCTTGATAAATTAAATGAAGATAAAAAGTACAGGGAATTGAATTAAAAATAGTATTATATAAGAGAAATAGAATTGAAAGGGAAAATGAAGGGATATAGAAGTTAAAGACAAGTTAATAGATATGAGATTGAAGTGAAGCATCAAAACTAGTAGTTTAGGTTTTAAGTGAATTTGCTGTAATCGTGCGTGAATCGGAATGAAGGATTTGTTAAACAAAGACTATTAGAATATAAGCTAGGAAAATGAGTTAAGATGGATTTGAGAGAGTGATCTTGGATTTCTTAATAAACTGTGTTGTCTTTCTCTTGCGTATTTTCAATTGGAGTCCTGAATTTACTATTTAATTAGAATTTAAGAGGGTCGCAGAGTTAAATAATAAATAAAATACATCAAACACGGAACCATTTTCTTGTAAAATGAAGACCTTGGAGGTTTTCTCTGATGCATTACTACGCTGATATGCATCTTTTATCTACATTACATAAATATATGAGTAAAATAAAATTATGATGAGAAGTGCTTTGAGTTATATTAGAAAGATTAATATTAAGTAATGAAATATAAACTTAATTATAGAAAATAACAGGAAACTATATACTGTAAGCATTCGTTAATCCGACTCGATCGGGAAAACGGCCATAATGCATTAACGATTTTGCCAGATTATAACCGGAGCGACAATGTATTTATAACGATTTTGCCGAAGAGACAATGTAGTTTTAACGGGTATATCAAAGACAAGTGGCCATGGTAACTTAGTGGTCATGGTCGCGGATTCGAGGCCGGCGGTTTTCGTCGAATAGTGAGTTCGAACTTCGATGCCGCTAAAGACCCATCATGAAGCCAGGGTTGATAAACAATAAATCCGTCGAGGACCAAGATCCTCTCGTAAGCGTGTTGGGGAAGTTAGGAGAGGGTATTGTGTCGCCCTCGTCACTTGACTGAGAGATCCATCGCCAATAGCTCTCGTGTTACTTCTAGTGCGACATCAATAAAACCAATAAATCAAAGACAAATGCCACAAAATTAAATTTAAAATGATTAAAACTTGTATATAATGTACAGGGTTATTCAAAATGATTCATCAAAATTCTATATTTTTGAGAATAAACGACGCAGAATGATAAGTAATATATGAATACAAAGGAAAACTGTGAAAATTTTATGTTGCAAAAAATCGATGGTCGTCACGTGCTCTTCTTGAAACTATTTTACAAAGAAGAGTTCACGGAGCTATCTGGCTGTCGGATAGATCGCAGTGGATCAGATGATTCGAATGTGACACAGTTGGCCACTTAAATCACCTGATATGGCCCCATGCGATTTCTTTCGTATGCCGTTTGTATGTTATTAAAGCCATCACCACCAAAAATATTTGATAGAGTTATAATTGCAGAACTTACAGCTGCTTTTTGTACTCCGAAACTTCCACTTTTGATGCAAGCTGGCAAATTTTTTCTTCCAACAAGCATTTAAGGTCGATTGGCGCAACTTTTTGATAGCAAAAGAAGAACGTGTAATGCATTCCATAATCGTAAGCTTTCTCCATGCTTCCACAACAGTCAAATTTCTTTCTTACACTGAGTTGAAAATAGATTTAATCGTTTGCTTTATGTAATACGTTTTAAATTCTGCTACAATACCCCGATCGAGTGACTGAATCAACAAGATGGTATAAGGCGGTAAAAACAGCATTTGAATATTTGGGGAGGATTTGTACTAGAACAAAAAATTCCGATAAAAACGTATATTGGTGAACCGTGTTATTTCAAATTCATATAAAAAAAAGATTTGGGTGTATGTATATATACATATAAATATATTCATGTATTATTATTTAAAATATCTCTCACATATACATATAAAAGATATTTTTTAATAACATTGATTGCTTTGGAACTTTTGCTTTGTTGATACGTGCGTATAACACATGCAGAAAAGCGAAAACGTTCAAGTATTGTTGAAGTAAGTGTAGTTTTACCTTTTTTTTTTTTTTGTTGTTGTTAATTGAAACTTATGGTATGAAGAATTAATTTCAATTTATTCGTATACTTCATGCAAAGAAACGTAGATGGCAGCACGAGAAAAGGCTTAAAAATTGATATGGTGCTCCCAGTAAGAGAAGAAGCTTTGTTTCTTCTCATAATTCGAGCATGATCACCTTCAATTTGTAACGTTTTCTTTTTTAACATTTTAATACAAAAAGTTAATAAATAAATTTTTTCTGATGATGATAGTTAACGGATTATTCTATAATGTATGGTCTCCTGTAGTATAATTTCATTTGAATTTTGGTGAAAAAGAGAAAGAAATTTATAAGATTGTTACAACATTTCATTTTTAATTTTTTATATTTTTTTTAACAAAACGACTCCTTTAAAATGCTGTAAAAGAGTAAGTGCTTTTACAGCATCTTTCAGATTTTAAATTTAATTTCATTGACGATTTAAAATTCTATTGTCATTCCTTATTCTTCGCATCAACTTATTATGCTTGTTCATCAATAAAGATCAGACTCGAAAAGTTTAAAAAGTGTTTCATTTACGTTATAAATTGCGATGATTTTCTAACATTAATTCTTAGAGAAAATAACACTTATGGCACATAATAATTTATTCACATCATTCACGTACTTATTAAGAGTAATTTTTACGTTACTTATTTTTTTACAATGGTGAATTTGGTACATCTATGACCTTGATTCTATATTTTACTTTTAAAGGAATCATTGGAAATAAGGGGTTGAGGAATTCGAAAATTAAAACTATTTCAAAAGTATATCATTCGATGAAAATGGATTATGATGAGCAAAATTTGAAGTGTAAAACAAATTCTATACATATTATTTCCTAGACACAAGATACGAAACGGCATTCTTCAGAAAGCATATCTGATATAAAGTAATTAAAATTCAGAAAATGAAATTTCATTCTTTTTAAACAACTTATAAAACAATTGTTCCACGATTACAGTCACACGTATTAATCTTTCTCTCAAAACTTTGTCACTTTATTTTTAAAATTTACTTTCAATTAAAATTTAGAATTTTTCGCCTCAGTGTACCAGAACTGGATTTTAATATTATCTTTTGCATCCTATTAAGTTTTATGAAAATCTTGCTACTTTTATAGATTTCTAGTGTGTTTGAAGTCAAAATTATGAGGAAAAATTTAAGAAGTCTCGTTTTGTTTTCTCTTTAATTTGAAAGGTTTCCCGAAGTTAAACAATTATTTTGTCATAATTAAATTAGTTTTATCAGTGACTAACTTCATTATTTAAGTCAGCAAACAGCATTTGTATTCAAAATTGATACAATAATAGGAGTAAAAACGACAACAATAGTAAGAGTAAATACAAGGGAATAATAATAGTTTGAAGATAGAAGAATAGTTTGGAGAGTAAAATGGGAGAAATTTACATTAATGAAAAAATATCATATGAGGAAGCGAATGAATGGTGTTACATGTATTCGAAGGACAAAAATATAAATAAATAAAGAGTAAAAGATTTTAAATAAATTTAAATTTTACTTATAAACATATTAACTCAATTTAAATCAGTTGTTCTGAAACTTAAAATCCTGTAGAATTTGATTAGGAATAATTTAAAGGCGTAAATTACATGATTTATTTATTTGTAATTAATAACGATTTTTCTTAATACAATTTTTATACAAAATAACGATTAATCTTAATAACGATTTTATTACATTTTTTATATTTTTATTTTTTATTTTATAAAAAATCAAAAACGTAAAAAGCAAATTGAATTTTATTTTTGAACAATCTTTAAAATGAATTTTTGAGAGAAATAATTTAGGAAAAATATGTTCCTAGATAAACTGTATTATTTTTACGGAATGTTGATTTCTCTTACAAAGTCTTCGGCTGAAAGATAGAAGTGACATATTCGCAATACAATATTAGACTCTTAGTGATGTTTAAATTATCTCATAAAAATAAAAAATGAGGGGATAAAACGTCGCAAAGAAAATAAAACAATATTTGAAAATATATTGAAGGAAGCCTTCTACTTACATCATATTGCACAGATTAAGAAAAATAACAAGAATGTGTGCAAGTAATGGAAACCAGAGCAGGAGGTTTAAAGATGCAAATAAAGTCAATTTATCAAGTGTATAAGGGATTTGGAACAAACTGTCAAACCGTTGAGCTCGGTACAGTTTAAATCTATGGTGAGGTTTCCACACATTTTAGGGTCTAATCCATTGATCTTATTTTATAATATTACAGTTCTCGGAATAGAGGTATTCTTTTTTCATTTGCCAACTGAAGCTTTTAGATTGTTGGGAACATTGTCGACAATGATGGAGTAGAAAGGCAAGAAGTTTAATGGAGTAGTAACCCCATTAAATTCCTTGTTTATCGAAGTAACAAAAGCACATCAGTTTGGCACGCCTTTTACAAAAGACTATCAATCCCTCTTTCACTTACACTTTCGTTTTGTACAAGTCAAATTTAAATTTCAATGACGTAATAGATCACCGTAATGCAACAATACAGTTCGTATCCTTAACCACCAAGTAATTTAGCTTAGAAAGTGAAAATGCATTTGATTAAAAAATATGTAAATAAATACTTTTATCTTACAAATTCAACTTTTATTCTATAGACAGGTTACATCAAAATGCAAATAATGTAACAAATATATGCAGACCGTGGAGAATATTTCTTTTCTCTTTGTGTGTGTGTAAAGATTGTTGCTGAGGGCACGTTCCACTCAAAAGAATTCATTAAAAGGTATACAAATCTTTCTTTAAACGCTTTGATTTGACAAAAATAACAAAAAAAACCCTCTTACAGTTCTGTTTGGAAAACAGTTGTGTTACTTTGTAAATTAGTGAATTTTCTCTCTCTATCTTTCTTTTGTAATCTGAGGATTTATTGAAATACAAGGACTCTGAAACAGTGAAGGAAAAACTCACCACACTAAGAAGGAGATTCAAATGAACCGGTAGATGCGATGTATTAGCATAATAGGTATGTATTAAAATTTCAAAGAAATTTAAAAAATTTCACAGATGATTAAACTTCATATAGCGGGCAAATAAAACTTACTTTGCTCATATCTAGCCCTTATGTAAAATTGATAATGATTACATATTTAGCAGCTACTTCTCAGAGGAATTTCTTTCCAAAGTTTCTTTAATTGTCAATTTAGTTTTCGAATTCCACCAACCTACCCAGATATTTGGAAGCTCCTGTTTATCAGATCCCAAATGTGCTTTATTGGGGACTAGTCTGGTGATTAAGTGGTCTAGGGAAGTATCATAACCATGTATGTTCAATCTTTCAGTTATCATGGTAGAATCATAAGTAGATGAATTGCTTAGAACTATATATATATATTTATTATCATCATCGCTATTTTATATTTATCATCATAGCTAATATGATCAATTGAAAATATAATTAAGTGTTAACTTATTCAAACAATTCAAACTTCATTAATTCATGTTTATTTCATTATAAAAGTAAAATACATGATGATGAAAAACAATTATCGAGACACTAGACATTGCTATTGCACACATACGTGTATGCTTCAATGGAAGTATGAGGGATTGATTTTAGTTTTATTCTTCGTCTATTTTAGTGTCGAATGTAGCTGCTCAGAAATGTAGGTGTTTCCAGATAGTAAAGCTATAATTAAGACATGATTGTAAAGCGGCAGATATTTTTTTTTCTCTGGGAAGCTATATCTTACAAAAGTTTAGTGAAAAGTTATGATGCATTTTGTTTGCTTTTAAATTCCAATGTCTGAGTTCTATGTCTTTTACCATTTAAAGATAGGCGTGTAAAATGTATATTTCGTCTGAAAATAGAGTCACAAATTCAGTAAAAATTATTATTTCTCCTCAAATTTTTTTTTAAACATTCTTTAATGAAGTTGATAAACAAGACTTTATGCTTTTCTCTGTTTACATGTCTACGTGTTGACAACGAATCAAGATACAAACATCTTGATTTCATTTTGAAAATCACAAAATAACTTCGAAACCTTATCTTGGCCATCTTACTTTTGAAAAGTAAATCATGTCCTTCTTGTCAACATTCTTATATTTAATAAATTCCAGTAATTGGCGACTCTTCAGTCCATTGATTTTTTAAAATTAGATCTTACTGATTATCTGCATGACGTTTGCTAGCTTTAAAGCTTTTGCTCAAACATTTTTTTGGTTTCCCATAATGTAAAGGGACCAAGGCATCATTAAATCTGTGCAGGTGCAAAACTTCTTACATTATTGTAGCGTGAATTTGGAAAGTAGGATGCTAGAAAAATATATTTGAGAACCGTTCCCGAGCCTCGATAAAATTTTCGAAGCAGAACGGAGACCCGAAGCAACACTGTAGTTTCTAGTTGATGTAGAGAGCTGGTTTTTGGACACTTATTGTCATAATACGATGATCATAATAACAATGTAGTGATCATATCGTAATTTTAAGAAGCAATTTTATATTCTAGTAATTTCACGGGGTCGAGATAGCCTATTAGTTATGGTGGCGAACTCGCAACTGGCTTTGCTTCCATCGATTTGTGGGGTCGAGTCCTGATGCCACTAAAGACCTGCCGTGTAGCGGGGCGGATGCTCGTTTTCTTCTGTCGAGGCTCCAGATCCTTCCATTAGAGTGGTGTAGAAGTTTGGTGAGAGGTAGATGCCAACTCAGGTACCGATCTCGTCTCTTGATCAGTATTCAAAATTGCGAAGTCAGTAGTCAAAAGCTCTTATATTCCTTTAAAGTGCAAACGTTAATCAATCTAATAATTTCACGGAACCTATTCTTTCATCCAACTTTATCAAGTCATCTTCATTATTTTTGCCAAATATGTTCCTAATGAACAAGGAAAATCGCCTTAAAGAAATTTTTCCTGTTTTGCATAGATGTTTTGTCTTAGTTGTACTTTTTATGGCACAAGAAAAGCTATTTCTAAAGTGATATGACATTCGTCATCAACACCTCTTTTTAAAATTGGTAATTTATTTTAGTTTTTTTCCCATTGCAAAAAATTTAGAAACAGCACAAATATTAAAGTTTTATTCTCCATCTTTCTATAGCTTTTCTTATTCCATTAATTTACCAAGTAGGACTAACTGACATTAAAAACCCTTCTTTTTTTTTTTTTTATCAAAGCAAATTATTTGAGACATGCTTTACACATTTCTCAATACACTCTCAATTAGTTTTTTTTTTAATTATCAAGTTGACAGGCAACCACAATAACTGATTTTTATTATAGAACAAATTTGGATTGTTTTTAAGTTTTGTTGAGATGATAGACTTTATCAGTTCTACTATTTTGTTTTAACAACTGGTTTCTTGACAAACACAAAATTTCGTAGCATATATTCCAAATTAACGCCTTTTTACATTGTGGTGCTTGAAAACTGTCCAAAATTTCCTAGATTGGCTTAGTATTTTCGTCGAGAAAAAATATCACCCGTACCTTTACATTGAAAACTCTTCATTTGTCTGTAATTTTTTTTAAAAAAATATTTTGGTACCGGTTCTTCTAGAAATCTTGGAATTAATACTGGAACTTTTTCTTAAAAAAAATAGAATTATTATTAGAAAAGTATAAAAGTATAGTTTAAATTAGATATAAAATACACTGAGATCTGTTTTAATATGGTATATTAGTTCATGAAAATCCTTAAAATATATAAGGTGCTTATATAAGAAAAACTAGAAGACTGGCTCCTGAGGAAAAAAAAACACTAAGGCATCTCAAGGATATTAAACTTTTAATTTTTCGATTTTTTGAAAAAAAATTATGTTATTTGTCCTTTTATACCCAATATTTTGATAACAACCATTTGACGATACTCAAAAAACTTCAAAAGTTATTTTAACAATTAGACAGTATGTTTTCTTAAAATCAAACTTTCAAATGGACATGTCACGCCTACGCATTTTGGAATTCGAAGTATGCTTCAGTTTACGTTTTGCTTAATGAGACACATTTATTTTTTTAAGCATCAGAATGTATTTATAGAAAGCTTGACAAGATGAGATTTTTTTAAAGTTCGTTTTTTCAATGTTAAGGGGGTTCACTTTAAAGAAGATATATTTGACTTTATAAATCAACTTACTGCAAGTCATCAAAACCATTTGTGTACAAAATATCTTATGTGCAATGAAACCTACTCAAATTTCATAAGATAATTTTGTTATATTCTTGGACTCATAATATAAGAAATGATAATATATTGTAATTATTTTACATGTTTTATAAAATTCATTCCTTTATAAAGCATGTGTAAAATTATCAAAGTGATTAATTTTAATTTCAATCAATTTTAGCTTGTTAAAAATGATGCACATTTTCAGCAGACAAGATAATTCTAACAACCCTGCGACGCTTCAATACGATTAACAGGTCATGCAATTTCCCCAATTTTATTTTATATGGTGAAATAGTTAGTACAAAATATATGTCGGAAAAATATTTTATTAAATTTTACAAAACTAAATAAGGTATTAAAACAAAAGTTGGACCAAAATTCATAAGTGTTAATTTTTGAATTAATTATACAAGGAGTAACGAGATTAAGCGTAAACACTCTGTTTCTAATTGCGTTTACATATATAAAACTAAAACAAAAATCTTATCACATAAAATTCAGTCATTCTTTTTACATATCAAGAGAGAGATTATTACGTAACACGTAACATTGAGGTAAATTTGCTAATCGGGAAAGGTGCAAAATTAGATGAATTCCCTTTTTAGCGATTTTCTAAGCCGTAATACTTTCAAATTGTGTATAGATAATTTACGTAAAAACAAGTCTGATTGAAATTACTTTTCGTTAAATAATTAGAATCCTCTGCTGTTTACATGGGTTGGAAAAATATTTTCAATAATATAACATAGTTTAGCATCACCCAATTTAGTGTCCAAAACCAAAAAGGGTATATTTACCCTTATCTTCGGATTCCGTTAGATAGTCTACTACTACTCGTACAAAACCATATCAGCACGCCCATTGAACACAAAGAAAAATAATAGAGGTAAATCTGTTTTCACACAATTTATTACGTCGAGGCAACTGTTCTCCGGAGCGGCTATTTTGAATAAACACACACCAATGTTCCCATTGCGCACACAGAGAGACGGAAGTACATCTCTATGAGAACTTTTTTTATGAATTCATCATTACAAACAGAATGCGTTAAATTCAAAATAAAAAAAATCACTTATAAATAAATAGCATGTAAAAATTACATGTATGTTATTATTAATAGTGTTCTAAGATGTTTAGTATATTATTAACTCGTGTTATTATTAATGGTATTTCCAGTTGGTTGGTTTGATTATTAATGACATTTTAATTGGTTTGTAATGATTTCTGTTATAATCCATAGCGTTTTTAATTGATTAGTAATGTTTTGATTTATTATTAACGTTATCTTAAGTTTACGAATATTTGTGGGACTGTATTCAAATCATCCTGGGTCACATATAGTGCCACGGGGTTTGACAAGCCCATTAAATATTTTCTGGATGCTCAGTTGAGATATTCCGATTGATTGATTATTAACGTCTCACAGAGAAGGAACGCAATGGCTGTTGACGATGGACCTTGCAATTTTGAACCACGGTCAAGTGACGAGGAGGACGCTTGAGCTCGCACCTCTCACTCCAAATTTCCACAGCATGCGAATGAGAGGACCTGATACCTAGACTAGAATTGATGAGCGTCAGTCTCGTTACACGGCGGATCTTTTGAGGCATCAAAGTTCGAAGCCCCGATTCGACAGAAGCAACGCCACTGCGATACTCTGAAGATCCATACATACATTTTCTGACTTGGCGGCTAAAATTTTCCGATTTATTTTATTGAATTGAAAGGTATTTGCGTAAGAAATTTCGTTACAATAGCATAACTCCATAATTCTAAACTAGTTTTCCCCCTTAGAGTTGAAATTTATTTATCTCCATAAGTGGAATGATGTGGTTAAAATTATTGCCAGTTTTCATAACGAGCTAATGCATCCTCCATGGAAGAATTATAGTTAATGAAATAAAACGTTTGAGAGAGGGAATAACCATATGATTTGTCATAACTAAAAAGCTGAGAATTATTAATTATATTAATTAAAGTAATTATTATAATTAATAAGTCTAATTAAGTTAATTAATAATTGATTGAGGTTTGGAATTAATTCTAACTAAATTTTAGAATAATTAAAGCTTATAATTATTATTAATTATATGAAACGAGGGATATTCAGTAATTTTTATTAGTTGTGTAAGGAATTTTTTATGGTGTGTTGAAAAGTTATACTTCAAAAAGAAATAAATTTATCATGAGAAATCTGCAAATTAAACAAATCAAAACTGTAAATTAAACTCTATAAAACAGATTTAAAAAGTTTGCTGGCAAACAAATTATCATGGTAACACTGATGCATATTGAGTATTCGATAACTTTAAATCATTTAAAACGTTTAGTTACTTTAATTTCTTTAAAAAGTGTTAATCGACAGTTCTATGATGACCATAGAACTATTGATTAAACACTAGACATTTCATGAAACCGTGATGAAGAAAGTATTTAAGAATTGTAAATTGAATTTTTAGAAGAAAATATTTTTTTAAATTCTCAATTGTATTTTTTAATGATACGATTTATTACAGCAAAATAAATTCTGTAAATAAAAAATGAGAGAAGGAAATAAATGTTTCAAAATTATTTATAATGGGGATTGAATTAATTACATTTCATTATGAAATAAAGCTGTTTTCTAGTAAGGATATTTTTATAATAAATTACTATATATCATACATTCAAACAAAAATGATTTATTTTTAAATGTTATAAAGTTTATTTATTAAGTAGATATTCTACCGATCCTTAAAACCAGGTTTCCTTCAAATTCTTTTTATTATTTAAAGGAAAGGGTGTTGAGGAGGAAAGACAAGCAGTTTTTTATGATTATGATAAGATATGAGGCGTTTGTAATTTATTTTTATAAAAAAAATTGTTAAAATAAGTAGTTATTGAGAGATAAAGAAATAAAAAGAGAGAGAGAGAGTGATAGAGGAGGAAAAAAGAAGTTAAGAAAGAGACTCTCTCTCTCTATAAATATATATGCTAGTGTGTTTGAGAGGAAAGAGAAAAAAAAGGCACATATTATATTAAAACCTCAAGTAAACAACAAAAAGTTAAATTAGGCCAAGTTAGACACTTTTTGTATGAAATGAAGAAATTTTAATATTCTGCAATTGTGGTTTAAGCATATTTGGATTGTATAAAACAAGAAATATAATATTTTTATTAAAAAATTGTTAAAATAAGTAGTTATGTAGAGAGAAAGAAATACAAAAAGAGAGAGAGTGATAGTGGAGAAAAAAAGATGTTAAGAAAGAGACTATATATATATTTATAAGCGAGTGCGTTTGAGAGGAAAGAGAAAAAAAGGCACATATATTAAAACCTCAAGTAAACAACAAAAAGTTAAATTAGACCAAGATAGCCACTTTTTGTATGAAATGAAGAAATTTTAATATTCTGCAATTGTGGTTTAAGCATATTTGGATTGTATAAAACAAGTAATATGATAATTGCATAATATTTTATTCTGATATTGAAGTTCTTATCTTAAAGATGTTTCCTAAGTTAAATAAATTTTCCACTTTCAATTTAATTTCAGGTGCAAAAGTATATAAAAAGGAATGAAAAAAGAATGCATTTGTTTTTAAAAACAGTTTATTGAATCTACTATTTTTAACTACAAAAACAAAATAAGTTGCAATAAATTAATTTAGCAAGCTCTATGATAATTTGACCCGGTGAAAATATTTCTTGAATAATAAATAAATATGAACTTCATGGGGCAGATTATCCATTCTTTGATATTTGTGAAGAAGAATGCATTGTTTTGTCAATCTGAATTATTCTTTTGTGAGGTCTGTCGAGTGAATTTCTAACTTTTCTTTACAATCTGAAAAAAAGAAAGATATTTTAAATTACTGTAAAGAAATAATAATTTATCCAACTTAACTAAATTAGGATAGTTAATAATGTTAATTGTTTGGATTTTAAGAAAACAACAACAAATGTATAAGATTTCCAACAATGTGTTAAAATTTCAAAAGATTAAAATAAAATAAATTAGAATATCATGCAAGAGTAAGGTTAAAAATTATGATTAATAAATTTTAATAAATAAATTTTTGTCTTGTACATTAATTGTCTGAGTTCTTAAAAATTTTAGTCCGTACTTTCAGTAATATGATTCGCCCTATTAAAATACGCTTAATGATTAGATATAGGATTGAAACTCGTTTTGCAATACAAATTTAAAATGAATTGAACAATGATTCATTTAAGCTTCGGATTCATTTATATATCTCTAAATAATCAATAAAAATAGAGTTACAGAAATGCATATATCTTTCGTAAGGAAAAGAATAATGAATAAAGTCGTTTGAAGGAAAACTATTCTATTGTTAATACGGTATGTAATTTTTATTTAAGAATATGTTAAATCTTAAAATTGCATTCAAAATTATTATTGAATTTTAAGAAAGGAACAATGGTAAAGTTTCTTAATTATTGTATACTTCTACATTTTAGGTGATGTTTATATCCATCAAAAAGATACATAGGGTTTCTAATTTGCTTTTTACTCTATAAAGGTATTTCAAGAAATTTTGAGAGGGTAATTATAAGAATTTCGTCATTGAAAATGAGATTCTCAAATGTTTTGGAATGGAGAAAAGGAATGATTGCTTCCGATATAATTTATTTAGAGAAAAGAATTACACTTAAGGAAAAGGTCAAATATATATCAGAATGACTTTTAGAAGACATGTGGCCAAAATTTGAGATCTAAGATAAAAAAAAGTTAGGATTGTGCATCTAATTTTAGGCTTTTAATTAGAAACCTTTTAGTTATCAAAACCTTTATTAATTATTTTTCTTTTCTAAGCGAGTCTCTGTTTATCTTATTCGAAATCTAGCGCCTGAAGTACTACTTTAAAGTAAAATATAACCTTTGTAAGGTCAAAATCTAAGGCATAGGTTTCCAGAGTGGGGGCCGCAAAATTATATACTTTTGACTCTTATGATTAGTAGTCCTTCACAAAAGGCAAGGCCATGAGGAAACATCTAAGTTTGAAAAGTACACCACGAGTTGAAAAAAATTTTAAGAACCATTATAATGTTTAGTTGGTGAATATATGAGATCTATATCTTTAGCATTGGATCATATATGTACGTCACATTCTTCAATAAAGCAAAATAGATGGAATTCGATTTTCAGTTGAGTGTTTTTTACACATATTAGGATTGCGAGTATTAGCTGATCTCAAAGATATGGTCATTATTAAAGAGGTGGTTGTCTAACTTATGGACTGTACAGATGATCTGGTAGAAATTCCAGAATATTTACCTAATAGAGTCCATATCCGTGTCGGGGAGCAGGGGCACCATATCCGTAAGCGGGTTGGTGGACCTGGGCGGGTTGGGCATGGAGTTCTACATCAGCGGGGTTCTGGCTTTCAGTTCCAGGTTCGTTGGTCTTGACGGCGGCTCGGAAACCATGAGCATCAGCAACGTAGTCGACCTGTCTGTAGATTCCGTGGGCATCGGTGTATCCGTAGCTTCCCTGGACATTGCCGTGTCCATCTCCATGCTCTTGTCGGGTCTGCTTGAATTCACCGTGGTCTCCAGCAATGTCGTATCCGTATTGGTAAGGGATGGGTTGAGCCTGTTGAAGTGAATATTATTTGAAATCTGGAATCTATAGATCGTGAACTATGTACCATTTTTTTTTGTAAAGATTTAGTTTTAAAAGTTTTAATGATATATAGACGTATGTATAGAGGTATGTAATTTTATTTATTTTCAAAAAGAATAGTACAACAGTTAATTTTTATAAGGCTAAATGTTCGAAATTTATGCCAGGGGCGTTTATTCTTATTTAGAGGATAAAATAATTATATTAAATTAATTAACATAACTAGATTTTAACTAACCGCTTTGAATGATTGTAATTAAATCTATGTTATTTCAAAGGAGCACTAGATATGTTAAATGCTTGTAGTCAGTATATTGTACCATACATTAATTTAGGAACCTGAACAATTTTGAGGATTTCAGATTTAATTCTACCCACAGTTTAATAAACATAGATGCATTTTCATTAAAAGTCTGCAAATTCGATTTTATATTTTTAAGGGCAGAAAAAAAATTACGAAAAGATTTCTTTAGTTTATGAAGTTATCTTCAAATGTTTTACAAATTTTTCATTTCTATAATCCCCAAGCAGTTCAAATATTACAAGTCTTGATAGGTTTTAAATGTAAAAGAATCTTTCCTAGTTTATTGTAATCAGTTTTTCTTACTAACATTTTATAAATCGAATGAATATGGTAATTAAATATAGTATTCTAACTTATGGAAATTGAGCCAATTTAATACTTTTAAATTTAAATTTATTTTTTAAAAAAGATTTAACTAAAAACATGAAACATTAACTAAAAAGTATGAATAATAGATGATTAATACGTTACAGAATTAATTTTTAGGGTTGAGTTAATTTTGATTTACGTGGAGAAATAAAAGTTTTCTTATAGTTTAACTATATTATAGCATAACTACTAAGAGAATGGATTAATATATATATATATATTTAATAGTAACAACTCTTTGTAAGTTTTCTTGAATTAATTCGATTGCAAAAAAAACTATAAATTGCTTACGTAGTCGTTGTGACCGTAAGCATCACCATATCCGTATTGGGCCAAGGCGACGGCGGCGATGGAGAGGAGAAGAAGACCCTAAAATAAAGAAATTTTATGTTCAGATGACTGAAATAAAAGCTTTGCACTTGTAAGAAAAATAATGCCAAACTATGAATGCAAGAGATGATGAAGTAAGACTTATGAGTCTATGAAATATTTTTATATTTATAAATTCATTGTTCAAAAGGTGCATAATTTATAAAAAAGACTTTGTTATGGACTTCATAGTTCATAGGGTACACTGCTCATAGAATTATACTATAAAAAACGGCATATGGTAAGGTGTATAAACTTTCAATGATTATGAAGTGTGTATTATCGCTTTTAAACCGTAAAATTTAGGGAAATATGCATGAATACTGTAGGAAGTAATACATCTGAAGTTTAAAATTATGCCTCGATACTCATAGGAATGTCAGTTAAGTTTATGCCTCGTGAAACATTAATTTAAAAAAATATGTATTTGGAGAAATATTAAAGTGAAAATTTTGAGAAACTGAAAGAAAATTCATAAAATATCGTTTACCATATTTATAAGAAAAAAAATATTCCTTATTTAGAACTATTGAGTAGTTTAAGTAAACGTTTGATTTTAGTAATATAAAGTAAATAAATATAAATTGTATTTTTTTATTTATTTTGAGATTAAATTCCAAGCAATTTCATTAGATTATACAAAAACTTGATTTTGTAATGTTTCAGAATATTTATTATGATGCAAAGGCAGGTATAACGTTTCCCTTAAGAAATTTTGAAATTAAATAAATGATTTTTTAAGAATTTTTTTGTGGAATTGTTGCGTATTAAAGATTGATTCATCGATATTGATTCGTATTAAATTATTCGAAATGAACAAAAAATGTCATTATACACCATTGAAAGTATTTAATATTTTATAATAAACTCCTCCTTAAACTTATAATAATATACCTAAGTACTGAAATATATTTTAAATAATATTCAGTTCTCTTTTATTTTGGTGTGAACATATATATAATACTTAACTAAGAAGCAGCGTCTTTGAAAGCTTATTTTTTTTAAATACTTATATAATTTAAATATTTTAATGTAACGATTAAAATAACGATGCTAAGAATTTTTAGATTTTAGATTCATTTAAGTATTTTAGAAAATTTTAACAAATTTAATTCATTCTTAAGGTAATGGAAAAAAGTATTTGAAGCCTTTTAAATACTAGGGCACAACTAATTTAATCATATTAAAAAACTTTGAAGAAAGTGGTAATTAAAAATTGTTCTTGCATTACATAGATTTATTTATATGTTAGCTTTAATAACTTTATCATGATATATAAAGGTAAAATTTATGTTTAATATTTATTAATGTTATAAATTAGTTTTAATTAATTATTTTTATGTATCCAAAGAAGCAAAAATATATTTTAAAAAAATCACTTAATCTAATTTAATTGCAAAAATTTCAGAATAAAAAAAACATTACTATCTACGAGAAGCTAAACTTAAAGCATCGAAACCAAACTTATTTACTAAGTTAAAGCCATACCTTGAACATCATGTTGATTGTTGGATTGGTTTGAGTTCCTACAAAGGAATAAGCAAGATACGAGTAGAACGAATCGAATGATTTGCAAGTGATCTGTCCGTTGCTTTTATACTGTTCCTAGATTAAGAAAACCAAGTTCTTTTTCTTGCTCTTGATCTTGCTTCACATCAGGGGGGATGGAAACGTCACACCCTGCTTTGACTGTGAACAAGGCTGTCCAGGCGACCTTTGCTAGCCTCGATCGGATATTTGGTGAATTGGGGGCATTTTTAGGGAGGGGTGGATCGTAATTAGGCCTTCTGAGAGATATTTGCGTGTCACTTTCTAATAATACCGCGGGGCATGAAATTAACAAGGGAAGGTTTGAAAATGTAAATTTACTTTCGTTCCAGCTGTACAGAAATTAAAACTGTTCTCAGTCGCTAAGTAATTGATTGCTTTTGTTCAATGAAATGAATGAATTTAGTATTTTTAAATATTGAATTGAATTTCATTTGAAGTGTATATAACACTAAGAAATGAACTTTTAAAAAATCTTCATATATAAATAATATTCATCTCACTTTAAATTTCATCATCTTACTTTCGAACTGTAACAATCTTAATGTTTTTAATCTGAAACATATGTATAATTATTAAAAAAATATTTTGTTAAGTTTTGTGAAAAGTTTAACACATTTAAATTTATTCTCCCTTCTAATTTGAGTGGCATATTGAAATGATTTTACTAAATTGTTTTCTTTACAGTGCTACTCAAATTCGAAACAAATAATTTACTGAATATGTACTCAGTTTGCTTTCAAAATTTGCTTTATTATTTCTGTATATTTTAAATGCATATTAGTACTATTTTCTTATTATTTTGTTCTTTCTAATATTCTCTAAATTTGTAATAATATTTATAGGTGCAAAATAATTTTGGAACAAGCAAATATGATACATTCTCCGTTTTTTTAACTAAGAAATTAAAATGTTCAAAATATTAATTATTACGGATAATTATAACTACAAATTTTGTATTAAAACTTTTCTCTTAATAAGTGACGTATTCTGAAAATTTCTGTTAGCAAATTATTATTCAACTTAATCTATATCTGCCATCATCATAGAACTTTTGTTAAAAAAAAGTGTAACAGTACATCTAATCCAATTCATGAGTAATTTTTTGCGTGACATTTTTGAAAATTTTAGTTGTTTTATCTTATTGTGTATAGTAAATTCTACATAGAATTTCATTCATTTGATGTTTTTAAGTTCATAAGTAATAAAATATCATAATAAAATTAAAAAGAATAAGAATTAAATCTCATTTTAGTACATTAGAATAATATTTATTTTTTTAACTGAATTTCCACTTTCTATATTTAAGAACATTTTCCATATTAGTTCAGAAATCTCGTTTATTTCTTCAAATATCGGAGTTAAATTTCTCTTATTTATGTTATAATAGATTACAGAATTATTGGTACTTGAATCAAGATCCATATTGAATCATTGATTGGTGTAAATAAATACCACACTGAAAGCTTCCCAAGAGCTATTGGTAACGGTCCTTGGGATTTTGAACCAAAGTCAAGTGACAAGAAGACACCTTTTCTAATACCGTCTCTCTTCAAGGTAGGAATAATTGGGAGAGCATCTTCACATTTAACGTGCGTTGCCATTTATCTGAGTAGCTATGGTCACGTGCTCATATCTGGCGTTATTTTCATCGAATGGTGAGTTCGAATCCTGGTGCCACCTGAGACCCAAAGGGCTGTGGGGTTGATGCATAGTATATATGTCGAGGCTTCAATTCCTTTTATTGGCTTGGAGTGGAAGTTTGGAGAGGGGGATACTACCTCAGGCTTGAAACTTGACCTTGGTTGAAAATTACGATTCAGTCGCCAAAAGCCCTCATGTTTCAACGAATCGTGCAGAGTTAACAATCAATTAATGAATCAATTTGACACTTTCAAAACTCTCTTCTATTTTATACAATGGAATTTTATAAGAATTAGGACTCTAACTCGAGGTTCGACCCATACATTGGTATGTTCTTTTACTTAATTCTTATTGCTTAGTTTCTTAATAGAAATTTTTTTAAGAAAATTGTTATTTGGATAAAAATAAATAATATGTGATAAATTCAATAAAAATTTAATGCATTTTCACATAATATTCCATTGAATAATGAAACATTTTTTGCATGAAGAATCAGTTTATAAAACCATCACTTGTAGATACATAACAAAGTCATCAATTGTAAATACATAATGAAGTTATCAATTGTAAATATATAATAAAATTATCAATTTTTAAATACAATAAGGATTTCCATTTTAATATTTTTAAGTTTTCCGGTAACGAAAGGTATAATAAACTCCATTTATAACGAATTTACAAATTATATGTCTGTTTATCAAAATTTTAGTTTGTTAAAATAAATACAATACGTATTGTGATTATTTATAAATTAATTTCTAATAATCGACTTCCAATTTTTCAACTCATTAATAATAATTCCACTAAAATATTTTTATTATCAAATTTTATTCCAATAGTATTCGAAAATTTTCCATCGTTTTACTATCATTAATATCATTATAATCATTTTCTACTTCAATGTTTTATTTTTAAGAAAAGTTATTTAAATTTATGCATAAATCTACTTAGCAATAAATTATACGAGATTTTTATTTCTTGTATTCTTCTTCATAGTTCCTGGTGAATCTAAAAGGAAATGAGTTAATCATTTCCTTGAAATAACCATAACGAGACATACATGACTTGACTGAAAAGTAGGTGATTAAAAGAAAATCGTTAAGTACACTGCATTACTTCTTGGATTAATGATGTTTTAATTATGACTCTTAGAGTTCAGATACTCCTTTTAATTCTGCATTATTAATTCCTGCCACGATAGAATATATGTAACATATCAATTCTTCATGTATAGAAGTACTCATGATAGTGAAAAAAATGCCACAATTTCTAAAATCTATTGTTATAAATGATCGTTATTAATTCCATATTCTTTCTTTTAAAGTCTTCTCATTTCAAGATTCTGCTTTATGAAAAATGGAAGGGAAATAAATGTCATAAAATTTTCATCCTTTTTTAATTCTCAATTAAGACTGTTTAAATTAATATTAAATAATATTTCAGAATTTATATAATTTGAAGTAAATATACAGAATTTTATAGCATGTACTAATGAAGAAAACACTTAAGTTTTTAATTAAGTTTTGACTGCTAATTAGGGCTAATAGAATTTCTTTTAAAAGTTTGAAAGCACTTGTCACATGAAAAAACAAGCAGCAGTTTTCTTTTTTAGAAAAGGAAAATCACCAATAAATTATTTATGAACAATATACATTATTTAATAAATATTTTTAATTTTTAGATACAAAATTAATTATTAAATAATATTTTAGAATCATAAGCTTCTTGAGACACATCATTAAAACATTTTTCTCGATTGTTATGAAAATTTACATGTCTTATAAATTTACAAAAGATGCTAACAATTAAAATTGGTCTAAAGTAAATAAAAGAATGTTTTTTTTAAAAAAAATTGAATGCTAAAATTGTCAATTATGTTTTAGAATACTTCAAACTGAAAAACATTTTTAAATTCCAGTTGTTGAATATTTGATTACACAGTAAGGGATAGAAACAAAATCACTAACTCATTTGTTGTAATCTATCAGTATAAATGTAGTTGTATTTCAGCTATTTCTTATATCAATAAAAATTTTATACTAAAAGTATTACGTAAATAAATATCGATTAGTATTGTATAAATGAACAAAAAAAATTAACATAATTATTTTATCACTCTAAACTTGGAAATATTTGAAAACTTTGATTTGTTTGTTTATTAGCGTTGCGCTGAGAAACAACACGAGATCTATTAGCGACAGACCTTGTAAGTTTGAATCTTAGTCAAGTGACGACGATGCCACTTGAACTAACACCTATCTTTCTCTCCAAAATTCCATACCATGCTATACGATTGTTCTTTAGTGGCATCAGGTCTCGAACTCACAACTCGACGAAAACTAAGCCAGCCACGAGTGGGCGACAATGCGAGTTAGGCTATTTAGCCACAAATATATGAAAACAAAATGGATGAAATTTTTTATTTCTGACAAAAATATTAATATATAAGATTAATATGTAAAAGAAAAAATGTTACTTTTAAATATGATTCGTTTTGTAGAAAATGTTTGTACCATAAAATTAACATTTCTTCAGTTTTTATTTACTACAAATACAGAACCTTTTAAATAACATTGTTTTTTAACCGTAAGAAAATTTTCAGTCACGAATCTAATTTGAGTTGATTCTTCCTTCTATTTTTTTTCTCATGCAATTGTCAAATGTAGATCGGCATTTAGAAGAAACTTCCTGCTTGGTGATGGAATAGCTTCAACATTTTGTTGCGCAAGGAATAGGCCAAACCACAAGTATTGATCAGACAAGAATTCTCAATGGCGTAATTAGTATTAAAAATACATTATGCATATTACATCAACAGATGTTACACGAGACGCAGAATTAGAGTAAAAGGATGATTTCATTAGTGTTTTTGATGAATAAATTTAAATACAAACCGGTACTTTCAAATGTTCCAAAATGCCATTTTATTTTTAATAAGGAACTATGAAAAATATCTTTCAAGATAGACTTAAGCAAATTGATATGTATATCGACTTCACATAAATGCTCATATTTGATCACATCGAAATTTTTATAACAATAGAATTCAAAAGGCGAACTTATTATGCGAACCCTAAGTAAACGGTAAATTATAGATACTTTTTTCGATAACATGAAACTTTAAAATTATAATGAGGTATAGAGACACATACACAGATATATATATATATATTTAAAATAAAAAAAGGATTACACAGACTTTTTACAAGTAGAATATATCTATATAAACAGCAAGAGATAATTGAAAAAACGAACATTTAAAAATTAATGAAGTGAAAATAAAGCTACATAATACTAATACTAGATTAGGATAATGATATTATGCTTAAACATGTTTGAATCATCAAATTTTTCTGATCAGCATCAACTATATTAAACACGGCACACACCTAATATTGCAAAATGTGAAAACAAAGTCATGAACCAACAAAAAAAGGCGAAAGAAAAGAAAACTATCATAAAACCTATAATTTAAATAAAAAATGAATGCGAACTGCAATATAAATATAATAAAAGTTATGAAATAAAACAATTATATAACTCAGTCATCTTTAAAAATCTTTAATTACACCATTTTATTTCCTAGACATATAATTGCCGCCAAAAACTCGTAACATCAAACATAACGATAGTTTTACCCTCAATAAATCAGAATAAAAATTTTAAAAAACAACTAAAAATTAGGAAAATAATTTTTATCTAAGTTTAAAAAAACATTAAAAATAAATAAATAAATAAACTAAAAAGAAAATGAATTCAAAAACAAAAAGAAGAGAATTATTATATTATATATATAAATATAAAAATTGTGAACAATTTTATCATTTTTATATTTTAAACACTTTTTTAAAAGATTAATCAGAAAATAAGCCTTAAGAAAGTATGAAAGAATTTATTTCAATTATTTCAAAAATTTAAAGGTAAAAATTAACTAATATGTAATATTCATTTGAACAAAATTACGTAAAATGTTCCTATAGAAATTTAAGTTTAAACTGTTATCAAAGAAATAAATTCTATTAACTGTGTAGGGGAAAGTAATTGTCTCTCTTACCAAAATGTCACTAATAATCCTACAAACTACAACTTTTTAATTAATATCTAAATAGTCTGCTACATAAGAATTTATATTCGCTTGAATCATATGGGTAAAAGATAAGAAGATTGATAAAGTAATAAATCCAGTTTAAACGGTGGATTTAATTTAGTTTGAAAGATTATAATTTCAACAAAAGAAATTTTGGCTATTAAATACCAAGACTCACACAGTAAAACATTTTATTTTGATGTTATACATAATTACTTATTATCACCATCATTATATACCCTTCTTCTATCCTTACAACGCTCCATGTGAATCTTCCATTGTTCGAAAAAGTGCTAGAGCTCATCTTCTCTCAGCTTCTTCAGAGAAGCTGGCACTTTCTATTTCAGAACTTCAACGGACTCAAATCTTATTCCTTTTAATACAAATGTCACCTTAGGAAACAGAAGTCGCAACGCGCAAGATCCGGCGAATAGGTAGATTGTATAACATTGAGATGCAGTACTTGGCCTAGAATCCTCTTGACAGACAATGCATAATAACTTGTTCTTCCACAACTGAACTCATTTTCTCCATATTCTTTCATGGAGTAAGAACGTGAAGGTTGTAAAGCTGATTAATGGTTTAACCTTCAGGAACCTACTGTAGGTACACAATCCCATGAATATAGGAAAAAAAAATATCATTGCTTTGAATTTCGATTTGCTCATTCGAGCCTTTTGGGCTAAGAGTGAAGATAGACTCTTTGTTTCAGAATCATAAGTAAAAAATCACGATTCGTCACACAATATTACCCTTTCTAATAAATTTGAGTCATTTTCAATGGCATTCAAAGTGTTAGTATAAGTATTTTTACTATCTTCTAGTTGTTCAAATGGGAGAATTTTGACACCATTTTGCACATACTTTTTCATGTTAAAATTGTTGTGTAAAATTTGTTGAATGGATTCTTTGTCAATTCCTACAGTCTTAGCAATTTCAAAAATACTTAACCGACGGTCAGATCGAACCAGATTACCAATCTTTTTGATATTGTCATCCTTTTTTGAAGTGGAAGGGCGACCCCGGCGTGAATCATTTTCAACGTCTTCTTGGACATCTTGAAAACTCCTAAGCCTTTAAGAACACATTCATTACCATACATTCGTTTCATTAAATTATAAGTTTCAGTAGCAATTTTTCTAAATTTCATGAGAAATTCCATAACGATGCGTTACTCAATTGTTACGCTTATCTTTTTTCTGATGAAAGAAAAAAAATCAGCTCAAATGTGAACGAAGGCTATGGCATTATTGTTTCATAAAGCTGTAAGTGAATATTAGTAAGACTTTACTAGCAGATCCACCCTGTGGAATTCCTTTATTTATTTATTTTTTTAAATATTTTTTATCATTTAAAATAATATAATTTTCTCTTAAAACAAAATTAATAAAAACTTTAAATTTCTCATAAAACAGGGAACTTTAATTTTTTTTAAAATTAAGATAAAACGTTAATTAAATATTCTATATATATTGAATTGAACAGGTATTCAAAGTTATATATAGAAAATGAGTTATTCTGATGGTCATCAACATGATTGTTAATTTCATAACTGTATTTAATAAAATTAATATCAAAATTATGTAAAGTTTATTGTAAAATATTTTATAACTTTTTACGAGCTTTAGTAATATAAGAATTAAAATCATTAGTTATTGTTCTAAATTTAATTGTTATTTTATGAAATTTTTAAGTTAAAAAGATGTTACGAAATTTTACAGTATTCTTAATATAACCTATTTTCTTATATATAGATTTAATTTTGTTGGTAACCGACATATATATACAGCCGAAGTTCATTGTTTGTTATATTGATTAAGTCCGAGGTAATTATGATATTATTTTTAAAAAAAAACTTTTATGTGACTATGACTAACAAACTTTTTTTTAATAATGGTACTTTCATCAAAGTTTGAAATAATGGTAGAAAAGTACTGTTAATTACCATTAAATTTAGAACACTGACTAAAGATTTTATTACTTACATAATTAAAGTATGGTAAAATCTTACAAAATATTTTTAAAAAAAAGTATTGACGGTTTTGATAAGACTTTTATTATTAAAATAGTTATGAAATTATATATATTATTTATGTTAATGATGATCAGAATCACTCAATTTATAGTTAGGACTTTGAAGATTTGTTTAATTCCATACATATAGATGACTTTCTTAATTTTACAAAATTAAAACTAATAGTTTTATGTCTCATAAGAAATTTTAAGTTCTTATTAATTTTTAAAAGAAAATTTTATATTTTACAGTGAAAAAAATGTAAAAAAATTGAAGTAACACCACAGCAAGTAATACACTTGCCAATACTTACATACATTTTTATGAACAACATTTTTTTAAAAGAGAATAATTTCCCCTTGTTTAGATACATAGATGAACGCATATACTCTTTAAAATAAATTTAATTCAGAATTTAAGTCTGATTTATCCCCTTATCCTTCTTAACTTTTATCCACATGATTCGAACGCATATAAATTCTTAGGAAATATATTATTTCGATATTGTTTAAGACTTGTAGATAACAAGATTATTAGTAATATTTTTGGCAAGAGAGACAATTTCTTTTTATTCCCAATTTATAGAATTCCTTTCTTGGATAGCAATTTAAACTAAAATATGTACATGGCGTTTTATATAGTTTTATTCTTTGGAATATTAAATTGGTTAACCTGATTTTAAATTTTCAAAATAATTTAAATAAATTCTTTCATTCTTGAGTTTAATCTGATTATCTAATTTATTTTTGAAAATATATTTTAAGGGAAATTGATTAATTTTTAATATTATAAAATGGTATAATTTTTTTCTTTTGTTGTTGTTTTGTGTTTATTTCTTTTTCATATTATTTTTAAATTTCTTTTTTAAATATTTTTAAAATATTTCAAGAAATTTTTAAAATTTATTTTTGCTGTTTTCCCCTTAAATCTAATTCTGATTCATAGTGGGTTACTATCATTATATTTAACCGTTTAAGTATTTGGCGGTAAGCGTAAATCTTGGACTATTATGGCGAAATTAAATTTGTTTATAGATGAGTGAGTTTTATTCCAGTTTTATTTTATAACATTAATTATAGTTTTTGTTTCAAAGCTTATTAATTCTTGTAATAGTTTTCATTGAATTTAGATTTAAATTAGGGTTTTATTTGATATTTTCTTTCATTTCCCCACTTTTTACCTACTGTGTTATACTTGGCTGTACCTTTTGTCTTATAGAGCTGTTATTGATTGCGAGGTTTTGATGATTCTAATATGTTTAACGAGAGTACCTCTATCAGAAGCTAGAGGTAATGTTATTTAGCTTTATATGAATTTTGCTTATTTTTGAAGGATTCTTTAATTTGCCCTAAATAAGTTTATTTTTTAAGGTTTAATAATTAATATTTTTTGATTTTTTTTTCTTGTGCTTTTTTTAAGAAAACTTAATTACTTAATTTTAAATTTACTTTATTTCTCGTTGTTCTATCTGCATTTATATTTTGAATTTTATATTAAAGAGAGAGAGCGAATATGTCCTCTCCTCATGTCCTTATGCACAAATCAACTCCGAGAGGGATAAAAAAAAATTTCCATCTTGAAGTTTTTACAGCTGATCCACGGATTTGGTGGTTGATCTTCTACAAGATTTGTAGCCAAACTACCTCTAATTGTTAAGGAGATCTTTTTTTTACTAGGAGATTTTGGACAATAGAAAGCATCGAGTTATCAGATCCTGAACATACACTCTTTAAGAGTGATGTGGTCGAATTTGCTAGAGATGTATTTGACAAGTAAGAAGCATGTTATCATCGTATATAACCATGATATATGTCGTATATAACCAAGTTATGGGTGATAACCAAATTGATCTTGAAATAAAATGAAATAATATCCCAAATCATAACCACTAATTATGGAACTATGTGGTGAATGATTATTGGATTAGTATTTTAATGCAAGAGGTCTTTTAGCATACGTTCTCTAGTCACTGGGGCTGAACTGGAAACGGGATTTTTTTTGTATTGAAAACACAAATGATACTCCAATCAGAGAAATTGCAGTATTAGCGACCGAGTACTACTGCAAATAAATTTGAGTGTGACTTAGATAAAGGAAAATTAGCACAAAGGGTGCCATGAACTAATATCCGGGTCAATTGTCCCAGTAGTGATTATTAACTTTTTTTTTTTTTTTTGTCAAGGAACATTTTTAATAATTTAAAATTTTTTTACCTCACTAATAATAAAATAAATTTAAAATAATTTTGCTTTATTAATTGACTTAAGCATCTAAAATATGTTTTTTAAAAAATAACATACGATATAATTTTGGGATGAAAATAAAATAAAATTCTATTGCAAAGTAAATTAAATGTTTATTTAATGATAAATTACGGACTATACATAAGATACGAAAATTGAGCTTGATGGTTCTTTTTTGATAATTTCATTTATATTTGAGAGCAAAAAGGATAATGCTACTCTTATTTCTTGATCCATGATCCATATTTAAGAATCTAGATCTTTTTGTTGTTTTTATGTTGGTTTAAGCCAAAAATCGAAACTTGCATAAATAAGATTTGTGAAATTGTAAAAACACACTTAATGTTTCTTTAAATATTGTGGGATAACCGTATCCAGAATGAAATAAAAAAAAAAGCATTCTTCTGAATGTTTCTAAATTAAATATTGGTTATTACGCACCAAAATTACTTCTTCATATTCTTTCAAAGTAAAATCACTCATTCATTAGATTTCAAAGTAAATTCAAGTAGTCATTGTACTAACAAAGCAGATTAAATTTTTTTAGCGGAAGAAGTATCTTTAATAGTACTGGACTCTTTAGTTCTGATCTCTAACATCATCATTATTGACGTTAAGCTTTATTTTTTTTTTATCCATTTATCTATTTTAGATTGCTTTTAAAAATAAAAATAATTTTGTCTAAAAACTCTTAAAAAGGATGTATCACATAGTATCTTTGAAGCTGTTTTAATGAAGTTTGACTATGCAATATTATGTTTTTACACATGCAAAAGCAAATATTTAGAAAGTAACTTAACCTTGTACACTCATGAAGCAGACTACTTGTAGATTAAAGTAGTAAATAAGTTTGTTTGTGTTAAATCCAGAACTAGTACAGAACCAAAATAGTCATGCACATTCGTTCAGCCAATCCCCTCTAAGAAGGTTGAAGCAACAGCACTACTTGTTTGATATCTCTTATGTATAGGTATTTTCAGAGGTTGAAGTCGATAGGAGATTAAAAGTTATAAGGTTCCAAATACCTATCTAACCCTTTCCTCCGTCTCATTTCTGTTAAAATCGGAAATCCTAGGCTATTGTTTATTTTATATATATTCAAAAACTCTCACACTCAAACTGAATCATTTCAGCGTGAACGCACTACACTATTGGTATAAATATCTCGATCTGATGTGCATGTACGAGTAAAATCAGTCCAACACAGAGGATAATTGCACTGCCGCTATATCCACAAATAATCGGGACAAGACAAACATAGGCAGCAAAACTTACACAGATTAACATCACAATCACGAAACACAGAACTTGTATAGATTAGTGACACAACAAGAACAAATACAGCACTTGTGCAGATCAGCAACACAAATATATACAAAACAGCACTTATAATAACTGTCATAGAGGTTTCAGTAACGTTCAGCTTACCAGCTTACTTCGGACAAATCTCCAAACTGATATTTCGTAAGGACTCCTATAGTTTCCGGTAGTACCAGAGGATTCCCCAGCAAATACAGGTCGCTTTCATGGCTGATTCAGTGGGCTTCTAGCTCGGCAAATTCCGATAAATTCACTCGTCCAGTGCCCAACTGATTTCTCTCTGACTTCGTATCTTTCTGTATTTGTAGCTGTTTTGATTAGGTGTGATGTCTGATGGAAAATGCAGAAAAAGTTTATAATTTTCAACCTAATCGAGATATCGACAAGATTCCAGCATTTTCGGGAAAAAATTAACGCCAAAAGCTCCAAGTGTCCAAACCTGCTATCTACGTTAGAAATTAATGATCGGGGAACGTTTTTGCTGTGTTGTCTGCCATTGATAATGATATGTGAGCCATATAGGATCTAACATTTTTAACTTAGAAAATGACTCTTGAAGATGTAATATGAAAGGTAAAAGAAATGAACCCTGGATGTCACCAATGTAATAATAATGTTGTTAAATCTATATGCAAGACTGCTAAGGATAACTTGAAATAATATAAAATAGCTTCTAGTAACAAAAGCAATTACTGAGTTCCTCAGAAAAAATATTCTTGGAATTGCTGTCGTGATCCCTTTCATGTTATTGTTGCCTCTTCAAAACGAAACCAAGACTCATTATTAAATACTGTGTGACGCCAGTATGCTATCAACCATGATAATTAAGCAGGGCATTACTTTTGAAGGCACTGCCAATGGGAGTGAGAAGGTACTTCTCACAAACTTCTTAACCATTTTGTGGTTTTACATGTGCCTCATACGGGTAACTCTTTTTATGAGCTGTGTGATTTGTTGTTTGTGATGCAAGTATCACATTTTCAAAGCTCACGTTTCTGATTATCACATGTGATTTATTCAGTTAACTTTTTGATTTACAGATGGTGCTGTTGATTCATAGAGCAAACCTTTTTGGATTTTTTTTTAGTGTTTTGATTCGTTGTGAAACGAACTCTTTCGTTTAGGTATTGAGTATTACAGTTCATAAAAGTTTCTTTTGGTTAAGCTTTGAAGAAAATTATTATATTTTTATTGGCTTAATAGGAAAGATTAGTTACTGAGCTTTCAAGATTTATTTTAAGAAGTTTTTTCTTAAATTTTAATGTGAATCTAAAATGGATTTTTCTGACAATAATTAGCAGTAAATGTGGAAGTTTTGACCACAATGATTAGAATATTTGCTAAGCAAATCCTGAAGTTCTTCTCATTTATACAGATATACTAATGATGATGATTTAGTAGAGGTTCGGACCTTTAGAAAAATTGATGCAAAAAATCCTCCAACCGCTTTACCAAGGTTTCCATTTCTTGGCACTCATCCATTTGCTTGAATTATTCATTCACTGAATGAAATATCACACACACGCTCGTGCAAATTACGGAAAATAAGCTTGGTTTTCAAACCAATATAAGTGGAAAAAAAACTAACATTAAAAGAGTAACGATAATTTTTATAATTCTACGTATCTACTAAATGTTGGGTAAATGAATGATTTTTTTACACAAATTTGTCCACAAATAGAATTTTCTTACAATTTCGACAATATAAAATAATTATTTTACATATAGAGTTTTTGAACTTTCTTAAACTGCTGGGTGATTAAAGAGGGACATTGTCACAGTTAAGTGCCATGGAAATGTGGAAGATATTACTGATAATATGGAAGCTCTAATACGTTGTGAGGTAGGCTATGATGCCTTTGAAGCATGTCACCTAATAAACCGATCTTGTCTCCCAACCATGTGTTTCATTCCTTCAGAACGTTCATTTTATTAATATCTATCAACAACTTTACTGACAATATTATTGCATTGGCGTATCCTTACTTTCTAAAAGATAGTCAATTGCCTGATATCATACATCCGCTACTCACAATGGAGTTCTAAAGATGAATTGACCTGTTTGAAATTATTTCTAGTTAAAATAATTATTTTCCTTCAAATAGATCTTATATTACTATAGTGTATAGCAAAATTTTCTAAATTTTAGCTTATTAATCATTATTACTTCCAAAAGTATACTGCTGTTTGTAGAAAATGCAACACCATGAAAGAATCATCAGAATCAAATGAAATTTAATGCAGAAACGACTTGTACTGATACAAATAAATGATGAAATTTTCAAAACAAAAGAAACAAATTAAGCGTCCGAAATCAGTATTTGGTGCAGCCACCATGCGCTGCAATAAGTGCTGCTATACGACGTGGCATGGAGTCAAACAGATGTTGAATATCTGCTTAAGGAAGAGAATTCCATATCGCTTGTATGCGCAACCAAAGTTCGTCTTTGGAAACTGCAGGACGCGGATCACGAGCGAGACGCCGACCAACCATATCCCACACGTGCTCAATAGGCGACATATCCGGTGAATAAGCAGGCCAAGGAAGAAGTTGCATGCGTTGTGCTGAACAGAAGTCTCGAACAGTCCGCGCAACATGTGGGCGTGCATTATCCTGCTGAAAGATAGCTCCAGGGATGCCTTGAAGGAAAGGAACGACTTCGGGCTGCAGCACTTCACGGACGTACCTGTTGCTATTGAGATTACCCTCAATTCGTATCAAATTGGATCGTCCATGATACGAAATCGCACCCCAGACCATAACTCCGGGTGTTCGACCACTATGTCGTTCAATAATACACTCAGGAAGGCAGCGTTGACCGGCATAACGTCTAACACGAACACGGCCATCATGGGTCCACAAATTGAAGCATGATTCATCTGAAAAGACAACTTGGTGCCAATCAGCTCGCCTGTCTCTGTGCTCAAGAGCCCACTGCCGACGCAGCCGTCGATGATTCGCCGCGAGGGGAATCCTGTATAAAGGCACCCTTGCACGCAATCCACGGCGCAGCAGACGACGACGAATTGACGAAGCCGACAATTGTACACCTGTAGCAGTAGACCAACGTGCTGCCAGCTGCCTGGAGGAAGCTGTGCGATCATTCACCGCCATGCGGAGCAGGTGTCGATCATCGCGCTCTGACGTCACCTTCTGTCGTCCAGTGCCTGTTTTTCGAGTTGTTCGGTGCTCGTCGGTCCACTGCTTCCAAACTCGCATCACTGTGGAACTGTTCCGCTGCATACGAGCTGCTATTGCGCGATAGGAAAATCCTCCTTCTCGAAGGCCGATTATCCTCCCTCGTTCAAACTCCGTAAGTTGCTTGAATTTCTTATTCTTCCGTCGTGGAGGCATACTCAGGTCTCACTAAACGTTTGCCACTAACAAATAATCATAGACTTTTTTCAACGTCCCGCTACAGCACTTTATTTATACGCTTTCAGCATCAATTCAGAGGGCGCTGCGCGCGCCGCGCACGCGCGATGGCTCTGAAACTTTATTAATTTGCATAATATCCTATAATTGACATTTGCTGCGAATTTCATTTGATTCTGATGATTCCTTCATGGTGTTGCATTTTCTACAAACAGCAGTTTAGCTTCACAGAATTACAATTTCCTTAATTGTTTTTAAAACTATTTTTTTTGTTACACTTATGTATTGCATATCATTTTACGAATATTACTGAGCAAGTTATTTATTAATGTTACTGAATTACATTATGATAACATTTTTTTTATATAATATATAACAAAAGTACATGTATTCATTTATTTCCGAATAAAACACAAGAAACAAAGGCATGAAGTTTATTTCTGATGAATGAAACAAAACTGAAATAATAAAATTAATTTTTTTGCACTCTTTGCGGTATGATGTCATCACTGCTAATGTTTCTTATTGCATCTTCTCAATGTATCACATTTATTTTTTCAAAAGAAATTTAAGTGATTTTTTGAAAAATATGATTTTAAATTAAGTTTATTATGATTCATCTTATACTGCTATGAAAATTGAAATTAAACTTTAATATTCGGATATTTTATTTAAGAAACAGTCTTTAGAACATTTCATATGTTTTAAAATTAACTGCTCTAAAATTTCCTTTTCAAAAAGATTTAATGATGCAGTACGTTTTAAAATCTAGAACTACTTCTTTGGATAGTGACGCTTTTACTTCATTAACTTTCTTCACAGCCATTTTAAAGACTAATTGAAAAATCAGTAAGTTCAAAACTCCAAATGAAGATATGTAAGAGAAGGACCGCACACTTTATTATTTCTCAAAGAATATATAAGATCGCTTTCGCTCGAATCCCTCTTAACTCAGTTAATCTTATTTTGTGTTCAAATAATAAAGTCTTAGCTTACCAAATCTCTCATTCCGATTCAAGCATTTCTCAATTATAGCAGTTTCAACTCTTATTATCCATTCCGATCACTTCCAAATATTTTCAATGTAAATGATTAATTATAATAACCCATTCTAATTTATAACGTATATATCAGCTTGTCGTTATTCAATATCTCCCTCCTCTTTCTTTTCAATTTTGTTTCGCTTATACATCACTAGTTCTAAATCAATTCACTACATTTCTTATCTTTATCTAATTTACTTAATACTTCCAGAGGTTGTAATTGTACGCAATTCAAATTACCATGAAGTCTATGTCATGTGCTTATATATGGGATTTGAATTTTGGTTAGATTTTCTCGGGAAGAGAAAACACACTCTCGGCTTATACACAGATAAATTGACATTCGGAAATATACGAGATATTTGACACTCGTATGATATGTCACAACTCAGAAGGTAAGCGAAAAAATAAAACAATTCAAAAACTTTATAAGTTTTTTTTTATTTTTTATTTTAAGAAAATCGATGCCTTTTACATTGATTTTTAAAGAAAAAAAATTATCAAATAATTTTTATTTGCAACAAAATCAAATTTTATGTATTGAGTAAGAAACTTAAACATGTTTCCTAATGACAGCAAATATGCACCTAATTTCCTAATGATAGCAAATGGAATTGAATTGAAAAAGTCTTAGCAGGACTCTTGAGATGAAATATTTGCTACATAAAATCTGCACAGAATTGATTACTTTTTTAAATGAAAGGGAATATAAATATTAATAAAATGTAAATGATTTTGAAAGTGATAGAAAAAGGTCAACTTCATGAGTTTCTAATTCTTTCCTTGAAGAATCTATCACATAACCGTGATTAATGTTAAATTCAACAATATATCTACACATTTGAATGGTGTTATGAGTGTCAAGGAAACGGTGAAGTTAAATTAATTTAAAAGATAACGCTCCAAGCTTCAAAAATTGAAATAAATATACATGAAAAATATAGAAACGTCAAGTCCCAGATATAATGTAATAATGAAAATATATCTTTCATTGAAATTCAGCATTACGTTGTCATATATTAAGAGAATAATTTATTTACACAGCATAGGGGAGAATAATTTATGCTTATACATATAAGACTTCATGTATTTGCAGTTTTGAGATTCAAAAGATTTTAAACCTTTTAATATTGTAATTAAAATTATTCAATCTCATTTCAGCAATTTACCTTTTAAAATTCAGTGAATATTTTAAAGTGATTTTATTATATAAGTTGACGTAAAATTGTTTTAAATTTTTTTTAATTACCTTATAGTCAGTGAAAGCATTTTTATATTTTTTATACATTTTAACAAAACAGCGATTTAAAGTTTTTATTTTATTTAATATCATCTTAAAAACTAATACTAATTTTAATATGTATGTGTTTTTTCATATAAATTCCTCCAATAGAAATCACTTTTCTTAAAATGTTAAATAATAAAACATATGTAATATATGTAAGCAATAAGAGGATTTTTGTATAAATGCTTAATATTAGAATACATATTTTTGTATAATCTAGATATTGTACGAAATAAAAATAAAATATAAATATAATTTAAATAAGATATTTATTTTTAATTTTAAAAGGGAAATTCCTTGGTAATTTTTCTAAATTCACATTGATTTTTTGAAAAGTTTTACTTCATTTTAAGCTTTATTTTTACTTAGGCGGCATTTTAAATTGCAAAATGCACCCTACATTGAATGAAATTGAATGAAAATTTTAATGCTTTGTTCAATAGAATTAAATAAATGTTAATAAGTTCTAAAGATACAATTCACGAAGTATATGCTTTCATTAAGTTCAATATGCATTTACTCTGGTGTCCAAAAGTTAAGCATAATTGGTAATTATCTGAATAATGAAGGAAGTCTAAGTCGAAATCGCAGGAACTGTGATATACGCTTGTAAAACGGTTACAAATAAGAAAGCAATGTGAAAATAAAAATGTTAATAATCATTTTCATAATCCAAAGAAACAATTTGAAAAAAAAGTAAGCATAAGAGTTCACATTTTAGTGGGAAACAAATAAAATAAAAAGATGATGTTGCAGTTTATTTAGGGGTGTGGTCATCTCTAACAGTCAGGCACACTGCACTTCCCCATATTTGCTACGATTTTGTGAATGAATTGTAGGTTCAAATAGCTCCTATTTTTATGAAGAGCCCTTTTCAATTCTGGAATGGAGCTTAGCAGTTTTAGAAGGAATGCAAATTGTCTCCGGTGCATATCTTACATGTTCGGTTGGATTCGAATCAGGTAATTGAGCAGGCCATGATATGCATTGAATATTTTCCGTTTCAAGGAAACCATCGATAAGGCTCACAGGGTGACAAGGCAAGTTATCATCCCTAAATTTAAAGTCAGTCCCAACAGCACCTCAGAATAGGCAGACATAAGGCTCAAGAACTTCATTTCTGTATCTTTAAGCAGTCATAGACTCCGTCTCAAAGTCATGCAGTTCTTTTAGGCTGATCAGCATGATTGCCATATCATTACTCTTCTCGTTGGAAAGAAATTTCTTTCTGTGATGTTTCCCGATAGAAAAAGAGTTCTACATTCTTGCCATACAGTTATCCGTTGAGAATCAGTATTCAGACAAAAGCGAGTGACTGAACACATTGGCCGTCAAAATTCTAGTGAAAAGTAGGGGGTTAATCCGCAGATATGAGAGAAATACAAACTACTGGTTATCTGACATAGAGATTAACATGATTGAGATTCCTGTAAACACTTTGTTTGGAAACTTGCATCCCTGTGGCGGAATGAGCGCTGAACCCAGTTCTCTGGCCTAACTTTCCCTCTGACGTTGCGCAGTTATGTTATTGCAAGATATTGGTCGAGGCGAACAGTTGAGACTCTAGGACGCCTTGATACTAGTTTTGGGTAAATATTTCCCACAAATTGAAGCATTAGCCTCAATCTTTGACAATTCGAGTAACTCTGACATGAGATCGTCCGTATTCAAGCATTCCAAAGATTTTTTTTTTCACAAACGATTCTAATTGTCATCATGCCATCATTTGTACTGTTTAACCGTCAACAATGTTTCTTCACACATGAATTGATGGAAACCTGTCTTTTGCATATAGAACGTGCAACTTATCTCGAATGAGCCGATTTATCCGCGTTCCGACGGGCATAGGTATTTTGCTCATAAAGGTATCGACTGAAATGTTTTGCATTAAAAACAAAGTTTCATTTTCAGCAAATGATTCTCCGGCAGTTATTTCAAACAAATTTACTCACATATATTTGTGTTTTACGAATTTTACTTAACTTTCGAACACCAGGAGTATATAAGATATTTAATTCTACTGAAAAGTAATGTTTTTAAACAATAAAGCGCTTAGTGAAATTATCATATTAAAATTACTTTATGCCTCAAAATTGTGAAAAAAATATTTGCAAATCAATTAATTTTCCCTTTGAATGAAATATCAAACAATAAATTACTGAAGTATTTGCTGTTTGTTTGCAAATAATGTACTTCTTTTACAGGGATGAAATAATTTTGACCGAGACTACAGCATTTTTTTATAACTAATTCTCAAAAAAATATAAAAATCAGAAAGTATATATTTTATGCATATGCACTATCATTTAAAACTTCATTTTCAAGCTGCATTTCGAAAATTTGTTTCATATACATGCTTAATTCACTTTCATTTTAATTACATGCATGCATTCCTTTGTAAAATAAACGAAACACCCCGAATATATCATTAAATCTTCTTAACATTTCTTATGCAAATATTTTTGTCCCGTAGTGTATCTTTTATTTATACTAAGGGAAATATTAAATTTTGGAGGTAACTTATTTAAACTTTGATCATATCGTATGGATTCTAGCATCAGAAAAAGAGAGAAAAAGAGCGTGCTCGATATAAAAAACAAGTAACAGTTGGGGATTATGATTTTACTCGTCAACAGCTTGATACATTTCCCAGAGACACTACTTGCAAAACATTTACGATTTCACTCGAAAATGTTATAGACAATTGGATCAGTTTGAATAGTGTTGAATAGTTGAAATGTACGAAGCAGGCATTGATTGAACGATAGGCCACCATTAGGATTGTATGAAAATGTCGATACAAATGTGCTGTCAGCAATTTTTACCGGAAAGTTTGCATTGACAAAGTGTAGGTCGGCGAACACCTGGATGTTTGAAATGCAAGACAACATTTGCTAATAGTTTAGTTAATTCAGGTACCGCAAAATATATAAGCTCTTGAATAACAATTGAGAACAGAAAAACTCATCACAGAATGATACTAGAATCTTTGTGGCTCACAAAATTTCTCCCGAAGGCACATTTCTAACTGTCCTACTATTTCCCAGGTACTTTCTTAAGTAACAAAAACGAATTCTTAACTACCATAAAATTCAGTGTCTCTAAATGAAGATATTTGTATTTCCCCCTCTCTTTTATTGTCCTATGCTGAAAGCGTACATATGTGAATAAAATAATTTTAATCCGAATTTTAATTGACATTCCTTTTATAACTAGAGGACATTAAAATGAATCCTAAAGTTATAGATATTACATACAGATTTTTTTAAAAAAAAATTTACTTCTGTACCACTGATAAAACTTTTGAAAATGAGCTTGTCAATGATACATTGTTTATTGCATATCTATAAGATTATCCAAGGTAAGCCTTTCCGAATTTACTTTCATTGAATAGATAGTTAGGAGTTACTTGTATATCGGCAATAGATCAGTTAGATAACTTTTCAATCTTCAATTTTAAATAAATGTGGGTGGATTATATTTCAGTTGGTTTACATATGTTTTGGTATTACTTTTAAGTATAATCCTGTAAGTTGAAGTCACTCGTGAAAACCCAATTTTTGTCAAGTTTGCTTGCATTTCCCCTCCCTTGCATTTAAGAATACGCTTACCACAGTTTATGACTCATTGCTCCACATCAGCGTTTCTTAAACTGTGGGTCGCTAAAATTTAATTTAGGAATATAAATTTTTTTTTAAAAAAAAAAGTCAAAATGTATGCTCATCGCGTTTAATGAGTTATAATTTCTGTGAAGCTCAGTTACAAAATTGTAATACTGGTTAAGTTGAACCATAAATCATATTTATATAGTGAAAAAATACCCCTAAATTCATTATTATTGCGTTTTGCATGCAATTTCAGCATATTTCGGAATCAAATTATGACCGTATACGCATGATGAATAACGTCCTGCGCAACACAGGCGAATGTCTTGGCGCTGCTGCAACTAGAAAGGAAATGCTTTTCTAGTATAGTCAGCTGTTTCTGTTATGTCACAAGTGTGAACATCACAAGAACACTATAGTGTTCCACATTACTGTTTTATTCGATTAAGATTAATATTTATTTCAATAATCATAAAAGAGAAGTTATTTTATTTATATTTCAAGATAAAACTATTTTTTACTCAATAATAAAAATTATGAGTATTTCCTTTTTAATTTAACAAAATAAGTTTTTATTAAAAACTGAATAAAAAAGAATTTAAAGTTATATTAATTAAATACTTTTTCAATTAAATTAAAAATTAAACAATATGATTTTTATTTTGTATACGCTTATGTATGGAGGAAGGGGGAGTCGTTCGAAATTTTTAAGCGTGGGAGAGGAGTAGTGAACTAAAAAGTTTAAGAACCACTGCTGTACATTATCGGTTCACAACTTTTTTTCAGTCCTCGTTCCTTTCCGTGTACCTTTAACCCAAGAATCCTCAGACATCTTCTCTATACCCACATTTTGTTTCACCCATTACAGATTTTGAAAACCTCTCTTATAAGGGTATGTTGTCTGAAATTAAATGATCTATTTTTGCCTTGTATAATTCTTTTTATACTTGGAAATATTTAAAAACAAATTAACTCGAAAATAACAAAGAAAAATTAATGAAATATTTGGGATTGCCTTGAATCACAAAACTGAAAAATTAGGTTTACTAGGGATGAATATAATCCCAAGTCTTGAGCTGGGTTTCATTTGCTTCCATATTTCTTGTTTGAGTAAGTATATGAAAAAAAAACTTCCGTTCAACAAGCTCCATATTACAAATGGCAACAAATATATTATGGCGGTTTTTAGAAATTTCATTGTATTCCTCACCGAGACGAGCCCAAAATTTTCTAGGTTCGCCACTCCGCCATTGAAAATGTTCTTCCGAGTGGTATCTGCAGCGAGCTCGAGTATATTTCTGTTACTCAACACTACAACTGATAATCCGAAAAACCTCTCCCAATTATTTAAAATTCTTTTTAATATTTACAAATTATTTTGTTATTTTTCAGCTGTAACTAGTTTCTTTTCGTGTACCCTGAATAATTTCTCAAAATCCTTTGGGATGCACGTACCAAAAGATGAAAACCACTGCTATATATTATTACTCATCTACTATTGTATTAGTATATTGAGCAGCTTGTGGAAGTTCCAACAAATACTCTTTGTAAATTTCAATATACTATTGATGAGCTCCATAGCATTGACATTTAAATCATTTCATTATCTATGTATATATATTACATATGTTTCATTACGATGAATACATTTCTCAATTACACTTTATTTTTTCAACAAAGGATTGCTTTATAAACAATACTTTAAACAACTTAATGTTATATCCATTATGCAACATTTATACATGTATTTTCTGTTGTATTTCTTATATAAAAGTGCTTAGAAATAAGCTCCTGATATAAGCTTATAAATAAATCTTAAATTCACCAATCTGGTTTACATTCTAAAACTGTTATAATAATATTATAACACGATAGAGTATGTAATATTCTATATATTTAAATACATACCCTCATTTGATGTGTCACAATCGAATGAGAATTTTTGATTTTCTTCACAATTTTTCATTACTAATTGCTTATGGAAGACTTAATCAATAAATAAACATAAATTTTTTTCATGTAAATCGAGTCAAAAAACTCAAACTGTATTAAAAGGAATGTGCAGTTTTGACTTCCTTTTTAAATCTTGTTCTATATGGATCATTCTGTACGTATATAATATATGTATATATTGTAACCTTCTCTTCATTGCAAAACCCATTCCATTAACGATCAATAATTCGAGTTAAGAATAGTTTATAGAGAGAGTATACAGACGTAACACAAAGAAAATTATTTTTTGAACATTAGAGTTTCGTCCATTTTTAAATGGTTCTCGACAATATTTTAAATGTTGAAATAAATCTTTTTGGAACCAACATATATTAAATAATAATTTATTACTAATTCAACTGATAAATTATTCCCCTTTCTTGCATATGGATGGAAATATTTTGAGAAAATGTAAAAGAAATTACTGTACTTAAGTAACATAAATGTAATTTAGCGCGTTGTTGGTATTTTTTATTCTTATGGTTCATTGTAGGAAAAGATGTGATTTAATTTATTGACTTTTTTCAAAAGGTCAAATATTAACATATCATCTCTTCCAAACTCATTTTTCTTTATAATTATTTTTTGAAAATATGAAATAATGAAAGCATGAAAAAAATCACAAGTTTTATCAACTATAATATTTGAAAATAATACTGAATCATTTTAATGATTCTGTGGTTAACAAAAATAATGATAAACATCATTTAAATATACTGGTATTTTCACTTATAAAAGATTAAATTACTCTAAGATATAAGTATGTTGTTAGGGAAGCGAAAATGTTTTTGCAATACATCTATATTTTTGGAATAAATTATTTTTTGTAAGTTAATATAGACTTTTTAGTACATACTTTTGACAATGCTTTTTATTTTATAATTATACATTTATACATTTACCATTATAAGCTCCTTTGAAAGTGAGAAATAATGAAATGCAATTGCCTCAATCTGAAACAAATGGAAGGTATCAAATAACTCAGTGAACTGAGATATCAGCAAAGGAAAGTGAAAGGAAATTTCAACCCTGAACTCGACCCTACCTTTGTGACAGACGATCTGACCTGGAAACACTTCCAGTCTGCCACAAAAACTATTCCATTCTAAACTTTTTGTTGCTTGTTGTTTTCCTCTGAATTTAACCGAGTCTGACCGGGCGTGGTACGGAGGAGAAGGTGAGATTGGAACTTGTGTGCTCTGGAAGAAAGGTGGTCAAAAGAACGAAAAAAGGAGAAAGTTTGAATTCGATTCAAAAAGGTGCAGACGACTCCTCCCCGAATTCGGCCCAGATTATTAGTTCGTTTGAATATAAAAGTCGTCTGGTGCATAAAGAGGGTCTCGCGGAGGCTGCTCTGGCCTTGTGTCCGCAGATGTTAATGGAGATGAATTTCAAAATGATTCTTTTCTTTTAGGGTTAGGGTTGATGCCTGCCATTTGGTTATGCTAGAATTGGATTATATGATACAGTGTTTATTAAATTACTTTGGACTATTTCAAAAGCTCTATAAAGAATTTTAAAGTTTGTTACTTCAGTTGAACTTGCGTAAATTATTCTTATTGTTGTTATTTGTTTAAGCTGACAGCCATCAGTTGTTTATCAATTTCGCGAGTTAAGAGTTTTTAAAGTTCTTAAGATTAAAAACTGTGAAAGATCAAGGGCGGAAATTATACATTAAAATATAACTTTAAGTAAGTTATTAAAAATACTATATACAACGAAAAGTTCGCCTATACAAATGGAATTTTAAAACTTTCTTCATGAACCATATTGAATATTCTCGAAGAATTGTTCATTCGTATACCTGAGAAAATACAGCTTAAGCTTAAAAAAAAATCTATCAACGCAAAAGTAAATTAAACTAATATATCGATTAAGAATTGTTTTCAGGAAATTGAAGTGGAACTGGTGTTCGTGGTAAAATATTCAGAATTTTATAGTGGTTCTTTAAAATTGGTTTATTCTAATTTTTTTGCTCTAATTATCAACTATAAATTTTCATATATAATCATTGCACAAGCAAATATATTTAAATATAATCTTGGTAAGATACACAGATTTCTTGAAGAAACTGAAAATGTAGTTATTTGCATATGCAAAAAAATTATATGAAACGATTTTTTAACTCAGTTCGGAGCGAGTTAGTTATTACCGTAACTCATACAATACACAAACTGTGTGGAATATTTGATAATATATTATAAATATTCAATTATCAATAGAAGTTTCCAAAATGTTTCTTAACATTCTATTCAGTATTATACTTCTTACCACACTCCTTTTTTGGGCTTAGTTACTTCTATATCAAATAAAAATAATTAGTAATCTCATATGACAGTTGATGAAAACACGAGAAAGTTTATAACAAATTCTTGTAAATATTATATTTCTACACATAACTTGAATAAGAAAAACTATTTCTACTGAATATACAACGTATATTAATTGGTTATAAGACAATGCTCTTAAAAAAGCATTAATTTAGATTTAATAAGAATGCCATCTCGTATCTACAGCAATATAACTTTTACAGTCACAAAATAAAATATTTCAATACATAAACTGTCGAGAAATGTTTGGTATTTATGTATGAATGGAATTTTTTTGTTAATATTTTCATAGAAATCTAACTATTTACACAAAAATGTCATATGCTTAATATCTACAGCAAAATTCGAGAGGCATCATATATATATATATATATATATATATATATATATATATATATATATA